>JAODTR010046975.1:0-18745 GCA_025399935.1 Amblyopsis rosae | reverse complement strand
TGTGTATATATGTATGTGTGTATATATATATATATATATATATGTGTATATATATATATGTATGTGTATATATATATATATGTATATATATATATGTCAAGCATTTCAGATATTTAGTCAGTGAAAGTCATGGAATTTGCCATTTGACTAAAGTTGGAACCCTGTTCATACATGTGCATACGCATGTCCGCCAGCCTGTATGTAGCCCCAGCCTGACCTCTAGTGGTGTCCTCTCTGCCCAGGGGAGAAGCTCCTGACCCTGAAGCAGCGCCTGCAGCAGGCCATGGCCCTCCGCCGCACAGAGGAGAGGGCCCGCAAGGCGGCGCTGCATCGCCTGGACAATGAGGACTGTGGGGAGGAGGAGGAGGAGGAGGAAGAGGAGATGACAGACGAGTCTGATGAAGAGGAGGTAACCGTGGCTGCTGTTGTTTTTCGCGTTTTATTGAGGGCTTCGCTCATCACTCCTCGCTGGATACAGTTAGCTTACAATCACACACTATACCTGTTAATGGAAATATATGAGTGTATAGTGTTTTAGTGTGACGCATGCGGTAGCATTTAGGACAATATGGGCCCAAGGGCCCGGGGAGACCCAGGTTTGAGTCCGGCCCGCGGCCATTTCCCAATCCTTCCACCTATATCTCTCTCCCACTCGCTTCCAGTCTGTCTCTACTGTCCTGACTAAAATGGCTTAAATGAACCACACATGTTGGAGAATGTCACTCAGGAATTAAATACCTTCCACAGGACGTCGCCGACTTACTGGGAGGGGCAGAGGGGCCGGAGGAAGATGACGAGGCAGAGGAAACGAGGAGCGCCAGGAGTCCGTCTCCCGCTGCGCTGAAGGGCCCGTCACCTCCCCCAGACCTCCTCAACACCGACGGAACTCTCCTGCTGTTCACCAGCAACTCCTGCTCTCGCACTGGGTCAGTAGCTTCAGGTTGTGCTCAGTGCGTGTGTGTCCCTCACTATCAAGAGTTTGAAGGGAGCGGACGCTGGGCTAATAGATTGTAACTCAATACATCTTTTTACAAACGGTCCGCAAGCTGTGTGTTCTGTGTCTGTCTGTAAATGAAAAAATAAAACATAACAGCCCAATAAATAGGAACACAAAGTAGTTCAGACTGCAACACCCATTACTATAACACTGTGTGCCCAATGTGTGGAGCGGAGCTTCTGAGGGAGCACTGAAGGGAGAGGCGGTTTTGTTTGGATCGAATTCGAACACTAACCGTTTTTTTCCCAGCGTTTCTGATTCCACCTGTAATGAAGCAGCTTCCCCTCCTAAATACTAGGGGTGTAAATCACGAGAGGTCCCACGATACGCTATTATCGCGATACTTATGTCACGGTACGATAATATTGCGATATTTTGCAATGTATTACTTTTCCCAACTTCACATTACTGTACGTCCCCAAAGGAAAACGTTGTCAACATCTGTTTGTTCATCTCACATAAATTGTATTGCTGCAAGATGTGATTGTGGAGCCAACTAACTGACATGAACATGTCATGAATATTGTATACATATTGTAAAATTCACACACATATCATGTTAGTGTTGTGTTGCCCTATTCAGCTGGAAGCTAAAAGGTGTTTCCTCTGTTTACAGTTATGGTGTAAAAAGATCTGGTCCTTTGGCACAGGACAGTGACAACAAGATGGGTGAGTTCGCAGACGTTCACTCTTCTAAATCACCAGCCAAACATAGTATATAGTAGCAGGACGTGGTTTACTGGAGTAACTGTCGAGGAGGGGTGGAGCGAGGTGGCTTGGTCTTTTGAGTAGCCACCAATCTGCTCATGTTGCCCATGTTCTCTCCGCAGAGGAGGACGACTCTCTGTCCCTGGCAAAGGACAACAGCCACAACAGCAGCTTTGAGCTGGTGAGCTCCATGATCCCCTCCTACCAGCCTGTCAATCATCAGCGCTCCGCAGGAAGGGGCGTGTCCGGCGCACGTACCTTCCGCTCCCCGTCTCCCTGCTTTTTCAGGCCCAGCTTCCTTGGGTCCGCCTCTAAGGTGACTGCGTGTGTGTGTGTGTGTGTGTGTGCGCGTGTGGGACAATCCTGTAAAGCTCTTTGTGTGGCCATCACACCATCACACTTCAGGCAAGCTGTCTGAACTAGTTCTTCATCGTCGTCTGTCCCTCAGAGTTCAGGCAAGCTGTCAGAGCCCTCACTCTCCCTGCCTGTCGAGGACTCCCAGGACCTGTACGGCCCCTCCTCCCCCAGCACGGACTCCGGCCCCGCGGGTGGCGGGGCCTCGGCGGGCCTCGATCCCCCGTGCGGCGGTGGCTACTCCCAGGGGGGTCGTTTCTTCTCCCTGGAGGAGGACACCCACTCCCAGCTGCTGGACGCTGACGGCTTCCTCAACGTGGGGCCCCACGCCGCCCCCCGGCGCTCCAGCCACAAGAGGCAACTCCTCCTGGACAGCCTGGGCGAGAACGCCATGGACGCCAACATGGGGGAGCTGCTGGGGCTGTGCTCGGGGGGGTTCGGGCCAACGGGCAGGGCTACCACGGTGCGGGGGCTGGGCACCCAGGAGGAGGAGGAGCTGCTGGGGCTGTGCTCGGGGGGGTTCGGGCCAACGGGCAGGGCTACCGCGGTGCGGGGCCTGGGCACCCAGGAGGAGGAGGAGGAGCTCCTGGGGCTGTGCTCGGGGGCCTTCCCTGCCACGCAGACGCAGCCCGCGGCCACGCAGGGGCCGCAGGGTGACTGCGTGGGGAGTACAATGGGTCGGCTGCTGGGACTGTGCTCCGGGACGTTCCCCCCTCCAGGTAAGGACTCGTCGACTAGGCGTAAAGACAGCGCTCAAAGTGAATGCAATTTAATCTAGGTTACTTTACTTGAAACCGCAAATCACATTCTTCAAAGTATTTCCCACACCAGGCTAGGGATGTTCCTAACCTAACTAGTGTTTAAACTGATTTAAACTTGTCGACTAAAGTTATAAACACTCAGATAACAGTCAAAAGTGAGCACAATTTAATCTATACGGTTGTGCGTTGTCTGAAAAAAATATTGCGTGAAAGTTGAAACAGTAAATCGTCTTCATTCATTTTAAATGCTCTTCGTGCAAAGTGCCACACATTTCAGTGACCATTAATATACCATTTGGTTATTGAATAATGTCTTTAACTGTTTCAAATTCAATATTTCTTTCTGACAATGTTTAATCATATAATAAGTTCAACCTACTAGTACAGTATATCTCATGCTGACTAGCGAACTAGTCCACTAATCACGAACATCCCTAACAGGTTGTATATTTTGTGTGAAAGTGGAAATGTGTTTGGAAACGGTCTTTATTTTTGTGTCTTCCTCCATTTGTAGATGCATCTTCCCTGCGAGCTTTTTCAAGTCCTGCTCGCCTGTCTTCTGCAGCTGAGAGCGGGTAAGATCTGAAAACTTGATGGCAGTGTGTGTGTATATAGTTTGTCATTTAAATGAAAAAGATTCTGAATTGGGTATGAGATGAGGCCAAAATAACTATCTACTAATGCCGGGGGAAAACTGGGCTAAAATAGTGTAGTGTGAACCACACTACAAAAAACCCAACTCGGAGGGAAATCACAGTTTGCTCCCGTGAGCGACGATCGTGTAGTGTGACTAGCTTACGTGAGCTGAGTGTCGGCGAAACTAGACCTGTTGGGGAGTCAACATCCTGCAGTATGAAAGGTGTTGTGACTGGTGTGTTATCCCAACAACTACGGCAAGACACCCGATTACAAGAGAAACTGTAGTGTGTGCTGGACATCCATCTAGCGACTAGTTGTGTAGTCTGAACCCATTACAATTTAGTAGTTGTCTAACACACAAAATGCCTGGGTTGGAGTCCCGGTAGGTTAGAGTCCCACCAAACTCCAATACAATGGTTAATAATGGTTTTTATTTTTTTTTCATGGCTTTTACCTAGTTTTTCATTGTTTCTTATTTGTTTTTGTTTAATTGCATTTGTTCCCTTTATCCTTTGTTCAAATGTTTTTAACTGTAAAGCACGATGAGTTGCACATTGTGTGAAAGGTGCTATACAAATAAAGTTTTTTATTATTATTATTATTAAAAGACTTTAAGAAGAACATGTTTTTCTGACCAAAAAAGAAATACTACCAAAACAAAATGGTGGCTCGCGATAGGCTTCCGAGACTTGATCATGTCATTAATAGTCAGTCTGCCATTCTGCTGATTGAGAATGTGTATATATGGCTTGGTTTGATAGCCATCGTGTGACCTATCCATGCAGAATTTAAGTAAATTGCTACTCTAGAAAAATACCAGATATGTAATTGGGGGGAAAATAAAATGAGCATGCAGGCACACAACACTTTCATCTTCAGCTGATGTCTCTTTTTGTCCTCAGTGTGTTGAAGGATGCAGAGGAGGAAGAGGAAGAAGACCATTGTGACTTTCGACTTCTATCGGATGTTGAAAGCCCGACTGAGGAGGTACAACCCTCCCCACCCCCACCTTTCCCCCCCCATCTGTCCAACTAGCTTGACGTTCTGGCACCAAATGCACTGGGTGCGGTGGGGGGACAAAACTAATATTCTAGAACCAGCCTGCAATATGAAGTGACGTTCTGTGACGTTCCGCTCCAGGAGAACAGCGATGATGAGGAGGAGAGCGATGGAGATGAGGCAGAGGGTGGAGCGAAAGAGGAGGAGGAGGACGACGATGATGTTGAGGAGGAGGAGATGCAGGCTTTGTTCCCACCTCAGCGACAACAGAAGAAGAAGAAGAAGAAAATGTAAATGCCCTTGAAGCTTTTTGACTTTGCTGAGGCGTGACCTGCTTTATATTCTATAAATCTACGCGTAGACATTTGTCTCTACTGTACACCTATGCATACATACTGTAGATGGAGAAAGCTCATATTTGACAGCATTGCCTAGCGCTAACTGTGATCGGTGTTCTACGTCCCACCCGCAAGGCGCCTGGCTGACTACCTGGAGGCCGAGGCGGAGCTGTCGGGCAGCGACGCGGGCAGCGACGACGAGGATGGTGACGGGGAGAGCGAGTACGAGGAAGAGGAACCTCTGGACGAGCTGCCCTCGGACGAGGAGCTGCAGGACCAGGTCAACAAGATCCACATGTGAGTCCCCCAGCGGGTAGCCGTGCTAGGAGCTAGGGAGCCCCGCAGTAGACTCTATGACGCAGCGTGGGCCAGAGCCGTGCAGAAGAGAGTTGCACCAACTCCGTTCACGCCAATGGACCGTATTTTCACAGCAATGGCGGATAGTGGAACAGTTCCCGGAAGTTAGCTGCGAATACTAAGTAATGGATCTGTATTTATCGGTTCAAATTGTCCACCAAGCACTTCCTGGAACTGTTTTGCGTCTCCATGAATCACGTGACCGCTACTGTGACTGCCGTTATAATCACAGGAGGGCATCTGTTTATTTCCCTGACAGCATAGATGTTTCCATAGATCTTTTTGTGCTACTCAGATGTTCACATGTTGTGCAGTCGTAAGTCCCACTTCGATGTGTTCACGTGCTTTTAGTCGGAAATTCAAAATAACGTGGCCTCTACAAAGATGTGTTGTGTTTAGGCCGTTTTTACATGGAGAGCAACTTAATGTTGCAGCCTAATAAATGACATGTTGCAAACAATTGTGATTATGTGAATAATTACTTGCAGGAAGCAGGTTCTGGACGATGACAAGCGGCGTCTGCGGCTGTACCAGGAGCGTTACCTGGCCGACGGTGACCTGCACTCCGATGGGCCCGGCCGCGCCCGCCGCTTCCGCTGGAAAAACATTGGTACGTACTATGGTGTGGAACAGTATCTATGGCGACATATATACTGTAATAGAGAACCCAAGTCACTTCCGCATTCTGGGACTTAAAAATACAAATATGTATGGTAACGGTGAGAATAACATTATTTTTAGATCCCGATTGCTTTGTGACACGAAGTACACATATGATGTTTGACTATTAAAAATAAAATTCTTGGAGTCAAGAAAGTCTGTCGTGCATTTGTTGAAGTAGAAGACTGTGAAAATGCGTAATTAGTAAGACTACAAACCCTGTGTCGCGTACTGTCATGACATTTTCGCGCCACAATCCTCAAGCGGAAGAGAGCATGGTTTTTGGTGACGTGTGTTGTGCGAGACGAAAGCTGTAGTTCACTGAGCGGTTACACACAAAGCTAAAGATGACTTTATGGTTTCACAACAAACTGCAACGTTCTTGATTTGAACAATTATCTTTTAAATAGACACACATCATATGTGTACTTACTACTTCATGTCACAATTCAAAAGGGATCTTAAAATAATTGTATTCTCGCCGCTGACTACCAAACATATTATTTTCCAAACTAAGGTCCCATAATGCGGACATGACTTAGGCTCTCTATGCTGGAAGAACATCTACGTACTAGAGGTGGGACAGTATATATTGTTACTGCTGCTTGAAGAACATCAGTATGTACTAGAGGTAGGACGATATATCCATACGTTTTGTATTTTTACTTTTTGCTATAAGTTATTAATACACTGCCGTCAAATTTGAATGTATTATTTTCTTTTATAAAAAATTAAAAACATTGGTTATCGCAGATAGCATTGTTGTCATGGGGAAAGTATCGTAATCATATTGTGAGTTACCTAGCATGCACCGTGTGCACTCCATAGCCCAACGCCTCACTCGTGGATGGAAAACATCTGCACATCGTGCAGTCAAGTGCTCCAGCTAAAGCATGTTGTGTGTGTCTTCTGCCCCTCTTCCCCTCTTCCCCTCTTCCCCTCCTCCCCTCCCCACAGATGACAGTTTTGACACGGGCCATACGGGAGAAGATGGTGATGAAGAGGAGGGGGCAGAGGAGGAAGATGTGGACCAGGCAGAGGTCAACAGGAGGAAGGAGAGGCTGGAGAGGGAGCAGTGGCTCCGGGATCAGGTTGGCAAACTGCGTGAATGAATGACTATGTGAATGACTGCGTGAATGACTGCGTGAATGACGTGCTACCGCAGTACAGCCCAGTAGCTCTCAAATATGTCCAGCAAGTAGATTCAGACGAATGCGATGAACCACTTTGTTAAGAGCGCCCCCTGTTGGTGGTTTTGTGCGCCCTTCTCTCTAGTATTTTTCCACACCATGTGACTAAAGACGAATTAAAAAAAAAGCATAAAGATAATAAGACTACATTAAATGTACATGTACACTGATTGCGTGAAGGCACAACTGTTTCTTAGTTTGACATATTAGTTCTTAGTTTGTTGTACATACATTCTTTGTTATTTGTTTGGTTAGCATGCAGCACGCACCCTATAGATCCAGTACCTACAGACTACCTACTAAACTGAACTTAGTTCTGTTCAGTTATCCATTTGAGGCAGGCTGTATGTGGCTATAAATATTATGTACATTTTTAGTTCAGCGGGCTTTATAATTATTATTATTTAACCTTTATTTAACCAGGTAGGCCGATTGAGAACAAATTCTCATTTACAATGGCGACCTGGCCAAGGCAAAGCCCAAATGTGCAGGATATACAGACACATGGAACAGAATAAAATCTAGTCTATAAATACAAGTTTTGTGCAGTCTATTGTCATTTGGGTGCAGCTGAGGCCCTACAGATCATACAACAGGTGCGAGTAGGAGGGCAAGGGGCAAGGGAAGAATATTAATAGAGAGAAGTGCAGAAGTTGCTGCGGCGCATTATAAGGTCGGAGTATAGCTTTTTAAGCGATTTGAAAGGAACAAGCGCAATTGTTGGTCTGACCCTGGAGTCATCAAGCGTTGCCATGGAGTCATCAAGTGTTGCCATTGGGTTTTTTTTTTGTGCTTTTTTTTTCTTCTCCCAGTCGGAACAGAGATCCAAGAAAGGGGAGAGGGAGATGGACGCAGATGAGGATGAGAAGATGGGAGAGGAGGACAGTCAGTTTATGAAGCTGGCCAAGAAGTTCACAGCCAGGACTCTGAAGAGGAAAGGTTGGTTGGACACAGATCTTAGGTGCTTAATCTTGATTGCAAGCAGACCTTTTGACAAACGCAGCAAGCCAGCACCACACTACTGTGCAGCCAACAAAATGCAGTGCAAATGTTGGATTTTAGTTTTTTTCCCCCTCATGAATGAAGTAAGCAAACACTTGATTTATAAATATAAAATAAATGTAAAATAATAATGAGCCTTTTTTATACTTTTTATTCTATTTGCAAAACTCAATTATTGAAATTTACTCCCGGCAGAGCCTGCTATGGTTCCCCAGCCCGAGAAAAAAACATCAGCTCTTGATCCATTTCAGAGACCGTCGCAACCCCTACAGGTCAGTTACGGTACAGCATTAGGCTGTGTGCAAACATTAGATCCATTTCACCAGTTTAAAGTGTAACTGCACCCTACCTCTGAGCCTGAAGGGCTGAGAGGGGGAACCCTGTTAATGTTAACATTTTAATTTGATGAGGTATGAGTGTACTGCTAAAAACCAGCCAGGTCCTGGGGTGATTTTTAACGGATATGATGTAATTCTGTTTTCAGCCCATAAAATATATATAATAATATATATAATAATATAAGATTTTTATAAAAACAGGAATTTTGTAAGTAACACCAGCATTGATTTGTCTCATCGCAGATCAATTCTATTACTTTATAAACTATTATAAAAACGTTTTATGGAGGTGTGTCATCTTGTGTGACCACCCAGTATTAAACTTGGGTTCATCTCTGGCCTCCAGGTGAAGAGAGGTTCTCTGCTGAGTCAGCCGCGCTCAGTGCTGCAGAAGTTGGCGTCGATATCCAAGGGAAACCCTCTGGCCCCCAGGAACTCCCGGGGATTCCTCTTTCAAACTCTGTCACCTGAGAAAGGGGCCTCAACCTCAGAGGCCGTCAAGAAAACAGTGAGTTATGGAGCTCAATTGGTTTTGTTTTCCTGGTGTTTTACTATTTTATACCGATTTAATCCAGTAGTTCAGATTTTTATTATTAATATTATTAGATATTTTTTTTAAGTAACAGTGATGTGATTGCAAATTAGAAGTGTAGGTAACAGATGTCAAGCTGAATTTGTGAAAAATGTAGTTCTTAATATTGAACACTAGGGGGAGACATAGCCCACATCCTTATATAGGGCTCAATGCTAGCATGAAGTGGGATTTGTTTTTATTGGTTTAAACTGCAAACCCTGCCATTTATTTAATCTGTTTTAGTTAATAGTGCAGACTCTTGTCTGAATAAGTGCTATAATAAATACATTTCACTTACTTAATTAGTCACTATGGAATACTAAATAGATCATTAAGTAAACACTTCTCTAAACAGAATACTCCTTACTTAGGTTTCAATGTTACTTAGCATAAATCTATATATTGTTCATCTGTATTTAACTTTTATATAAACAAACCTAAGTCTAATATTTAAAATGTGCAAATGAACTGTTTATTTCCCTAGGCTGAAGCTAACTAGTACTAATCTGCTTGAATAGAGCAAAATGTGCATTTTAATGTAATATCCATTATTCCGTTTTTGAGTGTTTTAATTCTTGTTTTAAGTTGTATATATCTGCACTACTGAAGTTATAGGTATAGGACCGCGGAGCGATACTGTTTTGATTACAGCTCGAAGTTAGCAAGAATGACTGACCCTGCCTTTAAATATTGCTTTAAATGTCAGTTTTAAACGAATTCCAGCTTAACACATGGGACATACTGTACAACTAATTGAAGCATAGCAGGTCATCTGCACCAGTGGTACAGTCACCATACAGTATGACATCACAGTAACGGCTGCACCAGTGGTACAGTCACCATACAGTATGACATCACAGTAACGGCTGCACCAGCGGTACAGTCACCATACAGTATGACATCACAGTAACAGCTGCACCAGCGGTACAGTCACCATACAGTATGACATCACAGTAACAGTGGCTTTTGCCTGTCAGGTGAAAAAGAGGGGACCAGTGGAGACTATGACCCCACCAGCTAAGCGGGCATGCAGCGAGAACAGCCACAGAGGACAGGCCTCTAAAGGCCCCCCGAGAAGCATCTTCACCTTCCTGGAGCGCTGAGGCCAAGCTTTGGTCACCTGACGGGCTAGCGGGACTGCTGGAGCCACCTAAACATGCAGTGACGCACGTCAACACTGGCAAGACTATATATATATATATATATATATATATATATATATATATATATATATAATGTCTGTCTTTTGTGACTAAATGTTCAAATGTTGGAAGTGTTGTGCCTCAGATACAGATATTGTAGTTGTCCTCCTCCCTTAACTCAAATGGTTTGGTTGGCCAGTGCTTTTCTGTAGAACGACCTGGGTATAAGGAGTATATGTTATACGTTGCTTTTATGTGCTGTTCCCTCCTGGATGTTGAGTGCTTTGCTGTCTACCGATAGAATGCAACAGTGTCAAGTCAACCAAAGTTTACCTCAAGTCACAATGGGGAACTCAGCACAAACATATTCTTCATTTCAGGCCACTTCATCCTGCCAGACCACTATCTCCCTCTCTTTCTCTGTCATCAACCCATTCACACAGGGTGATTTATGTTTGCCCTCTTGACTTCTCCTGTGTGGGTTACAGCTAATGTTTTTGGGCTTGGTCTCTTAAAAGCTTGTCAATAACTGTCTATCTCCAATTCTATTCCTCAACTCTCTTTGCTACAATGCACACTTTACATATTGGCGTGCTTATCTTAGTTTTCATCTTTACCTTAATGTAATGTAAAATAGTTTTATGCTGTCTCTTTCCTTCCTTTACTCTGGTAAACCTCTCTCCCTCTCTCTGTCTGTAGTCGCTGAGCAGACTGTGGTCTCAGAGCGACATGGGTCGGTGGTTATTGTAGCAATAAACCGTCCCAAGGTGCGTAATGCAGTAAACTATAAGACGGCCGTACGACTGCTGGAGGAGCTGACCGCCTTCGACAAAGACCCAGGCCTTAATGTGGCCGTGCTCCATGGCAAAGGTGAGAGAGGAGGCCATTCAGAGAGTTGTGGATATCAGCGCCACCACTTGATTGGCCCACTATTACCCCATGTGACAAGACACATGGCTAAGAATGTGTAATTCATATGGTGATAATTCTGTGATATGGTCACACTTGAGTTCAAAAGGGGATATTCAGGTTTTACAGCACCAGGTTGGACATAGTGTAAAGCTAGTATAGACAGATATATAATGTAAACATTAAAAAACTATATATTTATGATATAGATCATATAGGCAGCTGTACTTTGATGTATGTGAATAAGACAACCAATACATTCTAATAAGCATAGCATATACGAGACATACAAAACAATATCCACGAGATACATTTGGATGATTTAATAATGTAATAATGATTTAGAACTGCAGAGTGGATGTTTATTTAGAGAAAACACAATCTTAAGTATGCTAAGGTATCCATCCCATGGCTTCCCTCAGTGTTAATTGTTCCTACAGCACGCCCTTTGTCCTTCTCATCTTTATTGTCGGCTTTTCACGTCTTTCATCTGTCCCTGTAATCCCTCCTGAATAATTATCCCTCATCTTGAGTTAGACGCTGGGAGCTCTCCGAGCTGGTAGCAGGGGCCTTGCATAGAGGTGCCTTTTATAATGTACACCTGTAAGGAGGCCTGCTCTGTGTCAGCCGCTGAGAAGCTCAATTGTGCCATGACTCCTTATACCTCTAAAAATAATCATCTCTCCTAGACACAGGCAAGCTCACCCACACCCACACAGAACAGAGGCTCACACACACACACAGAACACACGTGCTCACAGACATACATACAGACACAAAACACACGTTTTAGACACATGCATGCTCATACACGCTCACACACACACAGACACACAAAATTACCTCCTTCCCTCAATGGAAATAATGTATTCAACCTGTATCAACTAGTGTTCTCTGTCTGCCTTGTAAAGTGCTCTCTTGTCCCCGGAGACACTATAGTCCACACTTGAGCGCTCCGCTCCGCACTTGAGAGATTGGCAGCGTGCCAGGCGAGTGCCGTCGAGCGCCACTGGTTTTAGCAGCAAACTGACCGTGCCGGGCCGGGCCATGTCAGGGGCTAATTGGGCTTGTGTTAAAATGGGCTAGCACCGAGCAGCGCGTAAAGTTCTGGGGAAAAAGGAGGCTGTTCCATGGTTCCTGACATATGCGCGATGCGAGTCAATTTTGTGTAGGTTCTCTCTCTCTTAGAGCTGTTGTAGCAAGATGGCTGACCTTGCTGGTAGTTAGCAATCCATCTATGTTTTGAGGAGACAGGTATGGAGGTTCCAATTTGGAATGACATTTCTCCAAACATAAGGAAGCCATTTTGCTCAAATTAACATCAGCGTGATCACCCTCTCTTCTCATTTCTACGTTTTTTTTTTCTTTCTCTTCCTAGAAATTTAAAGTAATTGCCGTCAGACGGTTTTATATACGTTGGCACATTTTTGGAGTGTTTTGGAGATGTATTTCTGTAGGGTTTGTGGTCATTCTGCACCTGGGTACCAAATAGCTTTGTGGTGAGCAGTCTGGGTTATTCAGGGACTATGTTTGGGAAAACGGCAACAATCAAGTCACTGGTGTACTAAATAAAATGTTAATGTGCATGCATGTAATTCTTTTGCTATATCACTGCCTTTGTATACATTCTCTGTAAAGAGGTTTTGGATATTTACGACATGTTTCCTGTTCAAACTAATACAACCCCCGCCATTTCCTACCCCAACACATCCCCAACACCTTGACATCCAGTAAATCCCTCCATAACAACAGCAGGCCTCCAAAGCTTGCCACATTGCTGCCCATTTCCTTCTACGACTATAGACAAAGCCTTCTGGGAGCTCCGCCACATAGCCGCTCTCATAAACAGCATGACGCGCTGTTTTTGATATAATTGCCCTGCGCTTACCCATAGCTGTAATCACAACGCTCTGGCCATGGGTGTTGCTGGTACATGCTGTCTTCATAATCATTTGCATCAGTCAGGCAGAGGGAGAGAGTTTTATAGAGCCTGTGTGACATAGTGTTCATAGTCCACTTTAATTCAGTGGATGGGCCTTTGGTTGAGTGTTGATCCTTAATAAATGAGAACATTGTGCGGCCACATACAGGCGTGATTCTGAATGTGTGCGTGTGTTTTTGCGTTGGTCTATTGGGTGCTAAGATGTTTAGCTTCGCAATGCATTTGTGTGCCAGCCAGACATGTAGCCAATCAGACGGCGGCCCTCCTCGTCCAAATTGCAGCCCTCGGACTCCAGCTCAGTTTTTTCCCCCTTCCTTTCCGACCTTGCAGCTGCCACACTTTGTAATTTTGTGGTCTCCTCCAGGAGGGAATTTCTGTGCCGGTTATGATCTGAAAGAGCTGGCCAATCAAGCGGCTGCCTTTAAATTGGAGCAAGATGCCACCAAGGGTCCTGCTACAATGGTGAGTGCAATACAATATGTGTGTGTGTGTGTATGTATATATTTTAGCATGAGCTTGTAAGAGTGTGACTTTGTTTTGTGTGTGTGTGTGTGTGTGTGTTGCCTTTTCATGTCCAAATAGTTTTCATCTCCCACAAATGTTATTCAGTTGCGAGGGACGTCTCGTCCACCTCGTGGGTATTTTCCAGGGATTGGGGCCTACATGTCACGGTTGGCTTTGGGATTGGCGTTCGGCGGTTGCGGCATTGAATGCGGATGTCAGCGGAAGCATTAGCAGTGACAGCTAGCGTGCATGTTAGCGCACGTCTGTTAGTGTGTGGTACGCATGCGGAAAGCCCCTCTGTCTCTGGCATTTGTTAGCGGACACACGGAATTGAGGCTCAGCCGCAGATGAAACACTGTGAAGCTCTATAAACAATTACGGCATGACCAGCGAAATGCGATGTGGAATGCATCAAATTAGGTGAAAAATTGATTTGGACTGAGTGGATTCCAGGGCCTCAAGTGTACGCTATCGCTATTAGCATACACACGGGATGTATACGCTGTAGCGCCATTAAAGTGTGAGGAGCCGTGTTGGGCAAGTTACTCAGAAATTGTAATAAGTTACTATTTACTTATTACTCCTTTAAAAAGTAATAACATTACTTATTACTAGGTATTAAAATGAATTAGTTACGTTACTAGTTACATTACTATATTACTTTCACAATCAGTTCCCTGCCTCGCCCCTTCTGAAAAATGACAACTTGAATCCTCTTTATTGGAATAATGAACCTTATGAGTCGACAATCAGCCAAAGTGAAAACATTGCAGCCTCTCAAACCAGATCATTGGACAGGTTGGTTCAATTAGCCTACCCTAAGTTTGCTTAACTAAGTAATACAACATTACTTAGTTACTTAGATTAGTAATAGCAATAGTATTACTGTTTTAGAAATAGTAATTTGTTACACTACTAGTTACTGAAAAAAAGTAATAATATGACAGTAACTAGTGCCCAACACTGGTCAGGAGTGTGTTTTTGTTCAGTATCAGTAGAGACTCATGATGTGGGCCAACTGCATATTTCTGTGTGTAGATTATTTCTGATACACCATGTGTCTAATAATGCCTGTTTGATGTCCCAAGACCAACAGGCTTGTTTTGTGTTCTATATGGAAGCATTTCTTGTAGCCAACTTGTATGTGTGCGCACATGTGTGTATGTTTGTATATGTGAGCGTGATGGTGTGTATATGTGTGTGTTGCGGTGCATGTGTGTATACTGTGTGGGTATGTACTGTGTGTGCTGGTGTGTACTTCTGTAGATGACCTCTGACACACTGTGCTGTCCAGGGTCCATCGCGGCTGCGGCTCTCCAAGCCTCTGATAGCGGCGGTCAGCGGCTACGCCGTGGCAGGGGGGCTGGAGCTTGCCCTGCTGGCCGACCTCAGGGTCCTGGAGGAGAGCGCCGTGATGGGGGTCTTCTGTCGCAGGTTTGGTACGTCCCGCTTAAAGGTAGTTAGCTGTGCACAATATACTGACATCGTTATTGTGATAACACGTTGCGCAATATCATATCCAATATGTTGCAGAAAGTATGCAATATTGTGTTTATTGTGTGGGGAGACACGTCCTGTGGCTGTGTGCCTTAGCTGTGTTCCATTTAGACAGAAGCACCGCCCCCCACACATTGGAAACTCATTACGAGGGCTAGGATAGTGTTGTGTGGTGCGGTCTGCACCATTTTGTTTGATTTCCCATTTACAGAGGCAGGGCTGTGTGGAAACACACCAGCACGCACACAGAATGTGCATCTAGCACAGCGTTTCTCAACCCTGGTCCCGGGGGACCCCTGCCCTGCATACACACTGAATAGCGTTCCGTAGCGTTCTAGCATCGAACAATGCGCATTAAAGCTGTTGTTTCAGCTGTGCTACGGTATGGCGGTATGTGAAAAATTCACACCGTATGGGGAAATTAAAACCGGTATACCGGTTAAAATTTCCCATATGCCGTTACCAGGCCTAAATCACAATCTATCTTAGTTCTTTCCAGCCTAAATTGTTTCACATGTCTTTTTAGTTATTAGATTAATGAATCCTTTAATCCTGTAAAAGCCAGAGTTGAGATAGGAAACCACAGCCTCTGGAACGGTGGAATTCTTCACTTGAGAGGCTGAATTTTAGACGTGTTAGGATGGCCCTCCTTTTCCAGCACATAAGCTGTTGTGTCCCAGAGTGGAAACTGGAACTACTTCCTCTCCCGTTTGTCATGGCTGGCCAGCAGACTGTGGTCAATGTGCCAGAGGGTCATGGCCATTGCTGTTATCGCACCATGGCTGCCTCCTCACACACAAACAGGAGGAGGCTGAAGTGATAACAGCGTGAAGAGTAACAGTGTTGAGACATATTAACAGAGCTGACTTACTGGCATTACAAGAAGGATGATGTATGCTTGGATCAAACATCATAACAGAACAACACACAAAAAAAGTTTGTATTAAATTACATGAGCAAGCATGCAAACTGAAAGTGCAGTCATTCTCAGGTGTAAGACATTTCAAAGATGCAGTAGTGTTGGTAGAGAATAGTTTCATAATAAAATAAAATAATAATAAAAAAAAAATAATATATATATCAGACAGATCAAGTAATACTGTCTGTCTATGTATTCTGCTGTAGTCACAGTACTTAGTAGTAGTAGTATTAGCCTCAATTGAAAGTAATACCATTAGCAGTGGACCTCACAGCAGAGAGCAAAGGCTATCTGTCACGGTTCAACCAGCCAGGAGTAGTTCAACCGCTTCTTAAAAGGTAAAGTCAGCGAATTGTAAGCTGTTTGTCCAAACTCAGCCACTATCTCTTCACGATCCACTAGCACAGAAATTCTTATCCCTGGTCCTGGGGGACCGACCCCCTGCCCTGCATGTTGTAGGTCAGGGGTGGGGAATCCCTGCCCTGCATGTTGTAGATCAGGGTTGGGGAATCCTGGTCCTGCATGTTGTAGATCAGGGGTGGGGAATCCTGGTCCTGGGGGACCCCTGCCCTGCATGTTGTAGATCAGGGTTGGGGAATCCTGGTCCTGCATGTTGTAGATCAGGGGTGGGGAATCCTGGTCCTGGGGGACCCCTGCCCTGCATGTTGTAGATCAGGGGTGGGGAATCCCTGCCATGCATGTTGTAGACCAGGTGTGGGGAATCCGTATGGGATGGGCATATGGGAAATTAAAACGATATACCGGATGAAACGGTATACCGGTTTTAATTTCCATTTAATGCGTATTGTTCGATACTGGAACGCTATTCAGTGTGTTGAGTGGGGACCCAGTAACTGAGCGTCCCCTTCTTACAAACATACGATTAACTTTATAACACATTTTATTACCCTTAGCTAACTCTCTTTAACATGGCAAACAATTGCACACAACATTATGTAACAGTAACAATTGTACATTTACAAAATGACACGGTTGAACGGCACACTGGGTGTGTGTGAGTGGGTACTGGCGTGTCCGCTAACTAGGCAGGTAGACTACGTACCTTTAGCATAACATTCTAATAGCTAGGAGAGGCTCTTTAGTGACTCGCTAGAATCTAGAAGATTATATGTCTGTCGCTGTAGAAAAGCAGGTGACTGTACATGCTAGCGTGTTGTTTGAATGTTGGGAGAGCAGTGGTATAGTAAGAAAGTAAGAAAGACATACCTTGATGCAGTGTTTAATTGAATTGCTCTGTACTCGTCTCAGCACTCCTACTGACTCTTCACATTCGTTTGTAATATGGCTCCACCGCTTTCCCCATCATATCAATCCCTCGAGAAAATGCCTTCTATAAAGTACTAGCCTTGAATTCGACAACTGTAATCGCAAACGTTACTGGTATTCCAATTCGTATTCGAACACATTTACTGTTGGTGAGGTGATAAAAGTATGTTGCTAACAGTGGCTAACAGCGGCTTGATAAACTCTGCAATCTAGGCCTATTGTCTTTTGGCATTGCCAATTATGCAACTGCATTCTGATTCTATAATACACTGTGTGGAGCCAAAGCCTTCACATGTTGAAATTTAAATGTTTTGATATTAAATCCTGAAATTAGAATAGCCCTAAACCACAAAGCAATGAAGGCATGAGAGAGAGAGAAAAAAAACAGCCCGTGAAACCAGTATATCTTAAAAAAAATAGTGATATAAATTTTTGCTAATACTGCCCTGCCCTACTGTAACAGTTTCCACTTCCATAAACAATGTTTTGCTTCTTCAGAGATAATTTTGCCATTACTGTACTGTATACATTAATGTACAGTATACAAGATGTAAACATTTTGCAACTCTGTAAAGTTAAATTAACATAAACATTTCTGTGCAAGAGCTTTAAATATAACATAGTGTTTATAAATACAACTGATGTACTGTAATTTACTGCCAGCCTGCATTGGGGGCTGTAAACATAAAGGGCTTATCATGCTAGGGCCTGTAATTTACTAGATGATCCTGACATCAACCCTCATATATCTGTCTGTCTGGGTGTCTGTTTGCCTGCCTGCACATTTGACTGTCCATCTGTCCTTCCAGACTGTCTGGTGGCATGGGCAGGTCTCCCCTGCCACTGTGCCAGGCCACCATGTCTTATATTTAGAGATGAGTGACAGGTCGGATGCCGGGTAGAGCGTCACAGCATAAGAGGTGTGTGGTTGGAGTCACATTCGGGGACCTCTACTAGGGCTGTTCCGAATACCATTTTACAGGTTTCGAATACTTGCTGGTATTTCCGAACGAGTATTCGAATACTCTTCTTTTTTTTTTAAACACCATTAAAAACACTCAACTATATTTAAGAAGTATAACAGAAGTAATCTTCGATTTCTAACTTCAGTGAGCACACATGTAAACATAGCCATGCACTCAAAATGGCCACTTTGATTGACATTGACATTGTCAATTGAGCCAGTCAGAGCTGTCAAATGTATACCTCCTGTATTAGCCAATAAGAGTGTGTGTTATAAACAGATCCAATTGCAATCAATTGTGTTGATGACACAGTGTAGGGCTGGCAATTACATTTCAACATGTGGGTTTATATGGAGATGGTAGGGATTAATGGGAAAACTGCATGCATAATGTGAAAAAACAAATACTCGAATCCCAAAATTTAAATTGAATACATATACAACGAACCCGAATTATTACCAGAATAATCGAATATTTGGGGCCAGCCCTAATCTCTACAGACGCGTCTTAACTCGTGCTCACACCCCCTCCGTCAGTTGAAAGTGTAACTGCACCCTAAAATGTGTTTTTTGAGCTGTTAACTAAGTAATACCTCTCCGGGAACCATCACCTTATCGTGGTGGAGAGGTTTGTGTGTCCCTATGATCCTGAGAGCTGTGTTGT
>JAODTR010046964.1:0-18747 GCA_025399935.1 Amblyopsis rosae | reverse complement strand
CCCCCAAAAAAATCTCCAGTCTTGAGTTAGCGAGAGAGACAGAGCTCTAATTGCTGTCTGCCATTTTCCTTGCCATTCCAGTTTCTGACTCAGATCACTTCTTCAATATACCACATTTTGGGTTAGATGGCTTTACTCTTCCTTTCTATATCTGGTTCCTTCCTCTTTTCCCATGGCCTCTGTTATTATTGTTTTATTCCCTATCAATGTCTTTATATTGCTTCCTCTCCTTCTCCTGCTCCTGTGTTGCTGTGATCGCGAGGTGGGCTTAGTTGACGACATTGCAGAACGAACATTAACTCGGTTTGAATCGATCTCCACCATTATGTTCCGGTTTTGCTTAACACCCGGAGAACAAACAGGCCACTCAATTATTCATATGGCCCAAGAGATGACAGTCACCATGGCCCTGTAATGGAAAAGTGCAAGTGGTTTAGATTATTTAGATACATTTGAATGAGATTTGAATAGATGACATTGCAGGAGAGAAAGAGGGAGAAAAAAACAAACACTTTTCAAGCCCGAGTGAAATAACTGTCACTTTTTGGATGACAACCATGACTCTCTACAAGTGTTTTGATATTAAAAATGTTTTGGAACTAGTTACACAAAAAAACAAACGAAGTCACCACTTTGGAGGAACTGCCCTAGAACAGCCCCCTAGCAACAGTGTTGTTATTGGAGGGCACTCCAATGGACAATTAGCCTAGTTTGGTTGGTATCTTTTTTTTGTGAGCCAGATAATTTGGCTCAGCTCAGCAATAGGAGCTGGTTCTTTCAGTTCCCATGTGGTTATACTGACAGCCCTTTGTAATAACATCAAACATACATGTATATCAGAACATAATTGTGCAGTTCAGGTTTTGATATGCACTGTTGTAAATCCAATGGTTTTGACATTCGTTTTGACATAACTTATAGTTTGCCTATGTTGGAAAACTTAAATTTACATGAAAAAAAAATACCCATAATCATAATACATTTTTGGAGCTAAATAGTGTCAAAGTCAGTGGGAATGTAACAATTATGTAGAATGGACCTTTCTGATCTCTCAAGCATGCATAGAATAATACCCAATCGGATTGCATGATTTTCTTAAGCCACGCTTTAAACTATAGTCTCATTCTTTCCATAGCCGAAAACTGTACCGTGGATAATTTCTTTCGATACAAATTATATTTGTATGTAAAAAAAAAAAGGTAATGTTAAAAATATATAATTTACAAGTTGAAGCCTATCTAGAACTCTACTTAACAAGGTATAAGCATTTGTCAATAAATACATTGCAGTATTATCAGGAATATGAGGGAAAGAATAGCTCTCAATTCTGTCATAACATTGTTGTATGCTGATCATTTTGCCCATGAGCTTGTTGGGCATGGCAACAATAACCAAGGGGGGTGTGGGACTTATAGCCTATAGCTCCGGCACAAGGCAAGCAATTCGCTCGTCACCCATCACTTTGTAGCTGAAAATTGGTCACTTTATTTACACTTCAGGCATTGGTTGCCTAGGTATCCCTCTCGTATACTGTATGTCCTACCCTAAGTGTTTCAGTCAATCTGTAGGCGTGGACGATCCTGGCCAAAATATTTGCGATAGACGATATTATCACGATTATTAATTAGATTATTATTAAACTCTTAAAACGGCACTGGAGTCACTTTATCTTAAATTTAGTTAAGAAACAATAATTATTATTATCATTACACATATGTTCTGTATATTTTTTGTATGTATTTCAACAAATTAGATTAATAATTTCTATGTGGGACACAATGGGAAAGCCGAGCCTTCAGCCATGGTGGTGATTGACAAATAAATACATGATTAAATCAATACATTTGGACTGTACAAGTGAGCTAGACAGCTTTTTAAAAATAATTTGTGAAAATATTCATACTTATGTGAAGATATTCATGATTATCCAAATAATGGACATTCACCATGATATATTGATCGGCAGTATTTTTATTGCGATAAATGATGATATCGTATATCATCCCATCCCTAGTCATCGGTATCTTTAGCTACCTTACTATGTAGTTGCCTCAATCACATCGCCTGAAGTTGAGATTAGTTTAGTCAGTACCTGCCCACTTCATGCCGCCTACTGATATTTCTCAAGCATTTAAACGTTGTGTAAAGCAGTGGTTTTATTCCACGTGCTTTCAAACAAGTTTTCATTCCTGTCCAATTGCCTCACCGAAAATCAAAGTTTAACTTGGAATTGATGGTAACAGTGTGTGCATGCATGGCTATGTACAGTATGTGTCAGTACAGTATAATCTACTGTACGTGTGTGCCGCAACTAGCCATTGTTACTCAGTGTCTCCATCTTCTATTATGTTGCCAATGCCAGCACAAAGCTATCTGTTGTTTTGTGCAGCCTGGCCCTAAGGCAACAGATCGCATTGGGGGAATCAAGAGAAAGACAGAGAGGGCTTTTTGTCCTTGGACTGAATAGCCATTACACTCACTACCCACATTAAAGAGACGAGGCTTCTGCCAAACAACCTTTCTCTCTCCAGGGGTCTGGCAGCCTGTGGACTTATGTAAGGGGCAACGTGTGTATGTATACGCGCCATTATAATGTCTGTAGAAGACACTTGCATGCTCATGCATAAAGTACATACAGTGATACTCCCACATGCAAACATCCACCCCGTAGATGTGAACATATGATCCACACTGTGCTATACGGAGAGGAAGAGTAAATGTAACAGATGATAGTAGAGGGGGATTAAAGGGCAAGTGTCACAGCGGTATACACAAATACACAATGTATTCTGCTCTTGACCGTCTGCCTGTATGCCTAGAGAGAGAGTTGCATTAAGTGCAGTAAAGTGCCCCTTCGCCTTATCACAACCCTGCATACCCTGTGGACTACAGTATATGATCACGGTGTGCTGTCAACCTTGTTTTCCAGCGCAACACAACATTGGTGCGTTGTGTGCGATATGTGGTGGTTTTGGTGAGAAGAAAAGGCTTTTATTGATTAACCTGGTAAAATATTTCCTCCTCCTCCACTTGTTAACTATTAATACACGTGGGACAGACATGCTGTTTGTGTGTATGATATGTTAGAGTAAATACTACAATCTCTACTCGCATTGGGTGTTTTTTCCACCGCATTGTACTTGATCAACTCAACTGTACTCTCTTAAGCATACTTTGTTTTCCACTGCGGATAGTACCACCCAGTAGCGAACCGTGACTATTCAACCTTGGCCGTCTGACCTGCCTTCCCTCGTCGGGGAAGAAATAGCATATATCTATAGACCTATAGGTAGGCTGGACAATAATTCAATATCAGTATACCGCAATGTAAATTTTCTTTTAAATAACTGATAAGATTCGGAAATGTATTTCCGGTATTTCGATAAGCTATGGATTACATAGCATTTGCCACTGAATGATGGGGACAGAAAGGAAAAAATCCTATGTACATGATTACTTACACAAAAGACAGCCAGTGCTAAGTAGAAGTGGGCTGTTTTCAAGTGCCAAACAATGTTATTAACTCTCACCTAACAGCAAAAGTTTAATATTACGTAATGTCGGCTTCCTCCGGTTAACAGTCACACGTGTCTTCTGTGGATCTTGGCTGTGTGGATTACGCACACACCAGTTTGTTTGTTTGTTATTATGAAGGCTAAAAGGTGAACATTTAAAGGTGAACCTTTTTCTTTCTAATATATAATTTTATAGGAGGAGATTTGATAGACTTGGCAAATGCATTTTTCTGAGGTTTGTAAGTACTCCATTGTGGGTGTTCTTAGCAGTTTTTCTGAGGTTTATATTGTTTATATCGATATTGGAATTATATAAGTATAAGGATAAGTATATATTGTGATATACATTTTGGCCATATCATCCAGCCCTACTATAGGTTAGTTACATAAGCATTCAATGCTATTTTGTTACCGGTAATCATTATGCATGGTAAAGGTGCATAATAATAATAATAATAATCTCTTTATTTGTATAGCACTTTTCATACTTTTCATAGATGGAATACATGCACAATCATGCTTCCCATAAACAAAGACAGAAAAACAACATTAATGGTTAAAGGAATTAGATTAAACATTTTATAAAAGAAAAATAATGACCGCAGAGTTAGTGAATTTAGCCTACAGATTGACCGGTAGAAACATTGTATTTAGATGGAGGCCTTGGAGGGCCCTGATGGTTCCCCACTGGTACCACCTCAATATAGCCTGTTGTTGCAGCCCTTTATATATCAGATGTCCCTACATGGTCGGAATGTCCTGTTGATGGCCGTTTGTGGCCAACAGTTACAGATACTTCTTGGGAGACCTTCACTTTATGTAAATCGCCCCGGCCTGCTCTCGCTAGATGATATGGATGATATTGTCAGCAGCTGAGAATAAAATCTGCACCTCTTCATTTTATCACAGCGTGGTTTTGCCTGCTGCCATTTACTAGTCAAGTCAAGTGTATTTATACAGCCCAATCACATTGCAGTCTGCTGTACAGCCTATATTTCACATGGAAACAAACAACACCCCCTTAACCTGCTCCTCCCCTCAGGCACGGAAAAACCTCCATTAATTAAACACCCCATAGGTAAAAAGGAATAAACCTTGGTGAATAACCACTTTGCGGCCGCTGTAGTTACTAGCAGTATGTCCGTCTTGCACAATAACGCATTGACAATTCAATCCAATTAGAAGTCTGCATTGTTTAAATGTTGACTAGAATAGAGGTGGTACCATTCTGTGGTAAAACGATCTCGGAACGAGTAATTACCATAACAAGTAAACACTATATAACTATTAATAAGATATTAAGGTAAACGCGCAGGATTGATCTTGCAGTGAGTGTATGTTCGCCAGAGACAAGTTCTACACCCACTGATTAAAAAAAAATAGTTATCTAACGAATGTCCATCCACATCCGACCATATAGCATTGGACATACTGTTCTTAATATTAATGGAAATACATGGGAAAACTAGAATATGTACCATACAATGTCAATTTCTTAAGCCCTTTTCACACATGCTGTATAACACTGCATTTTATGGTGACCATTCCTGCATGCGGTACGGTAACAGGAACGGGGTCAATAAACCTGTTTATATGCTCCCCCAATTTCCCACCTCGTGACCTCGTGACCTAGTAACGTACATGGAAAATGCCAGTATGGCTGAGATGTGACTGAAAGCAGAACCAACGCAGGGACAAGCACTTAATTCTGATGCAATAAGTGTCCACGTGGATTGAGCAAATTAACAGTTACAAATACATATTTTCTATGCCTTGAACATTAGCCTACAATTTTGCACTCATCTTGAGTTAAATATATTTACTTGTTTTACTAGACAATGAAGAATTATGATCAACAACGATCTCCCGTGAACAATATTACTCTAATTAATAGATTTACTGTAAGTATTATTTTCTTGTTAGTGATTAGAACACAAAGCTAAATGTTTATACTATTCGTAAGCTATAGCAAATCCACAAACCATAGCTATAGCAAATCAACATACCGTAACAGGATTCCACACAAACAGCCTATAAATAGCCTCCAACTGACCACGGAGTAAGATAGGACTACCATAGTGATGCACCAATCTGGATTGATACCGATTTTATACTTTTTGATATACTATTCATACATTCCAGAAAACTTTTTCCTCCCATCACATTTTTACTCACTGTGAGCAAATTGTTCACTCCACCTGCAAGTCCTGCGCCTATATGTAAACAGCTCAATCGTGACTAATAGATTTTTGTGCAATAAAACAGCCATAAATCATAAAACATGAATAAACGTGCAATTAATTTCTTTGATAAATGATTTTACAAAAATATTTTAAACATTGAGTCTATACACAACACAGTTCTAAAAAGTGTTAGCAATATTGAGAAAGGTAAGGGGGACTCTGTATATTATATATATTGAAAGTGTGTATTGCAGGATCTAGTTAGTGTATCCTCGTTACATTAACTTTAAGAAAGAGATGTCTTTCAATCCCGCCCGCGACAGCCATTTAATTGACAACAAAGATCGGTTTTCCATATCGGCCATTAGAGAGGAAAATCGGAATACTACCGATCTCGTATTTTGAGTGGAAATCGGCCGATTACGATCTGCTTCGGATCTATCGGTGCAGATGAGACGTATATGCTGCATATGCGGCATGTATTTTATGTAGAAACCCAAATTGCGCGAAGCAAGCTAAAAAGTAAGCCGTAAACTGAAGTCTCATGAAAATGGTATGAATGTATTTTCACAACAATTTTCATTTTATATTTTACATTTGTGAACATTTTGATAATTTTGAAATTTAACAGAGTTGTTGATGTGGATGACAGACGGAAAGTATTGTTTTTATCGGACAAAATGGCAGACAGGAAGGAACATATCTGTCTTCTGATTGGTCAGTCTACATGTCAATCAAAACTATGGCTATGTTGAGTTGTTTGGTACTGGACTTTGATTGGTGTAAAATGTTTTAGCCTATGATGTTACGTTGCCTATTTGAAGGTGCGATATTCATTTAATTCATTTATTTGCATTGTTATGAGTGATCATGAAAACATATGATCAAGCATTGCTGTCACTGGGGAGTACTCGAGTACCCGTGCCCATTCCTAATAATAATAATACATTCTTGGACCGAGAGATCATCTGTCTCATGGACGAAAAATGTTGCTTCCCTTTATGGATGAATACAGTGAGTGAATCATGTGTGCTTGTGGAGGGAAATATCCATTTCAGTGGGAAAGAGGATGTCTACTAGGCTAATGGTTTAGCATGCATATGAGTATGAGTGTGTACAAGTAAAGGTTATCCAACACACACACACATCCGGTCAAGCCACCGCAGGTCTATATGAAGGACAGCAGCTAATTTGGCTAAGGAGGGCCTGAGCCTGTCACACTCCAACATGCTTGTCATCTTAATCACAGCAAGGTATGAGGACATGTGCTATATATACATTGCCACTGTGTGGAGGTGAATGAATAGTGGCCCACTTCCTGTTAACAAGCCAATCACAGCACAGCAGAACTAGAGAAAGGGAGGAAGTGCAGAGCAGAACAATTTAGGAAACAAGCCCATTCTGAAATACTGCTGGCTGTGTTTACATGTACAGTGGATGGTTTTATCCAAAGAACCAGAAGTACAGGTGCAATGTATTAACATTACTAAGTAAATATGTTTACCAAATACATTTGCAATAAGATAAATGCATGGAGCTATAGCTCATCCTAATTAATACTATGTTACCTACATAGCAAACCATGTTTGGTTTGTTGTCTTATGTCACACAAGGGTATGTGTGTCTGTACACAAACAAGCGTCACAGCCTGTGTGGTTCTGTGTGGTTCTGTGTCTCTAAGAGAGACACGCCCACCACTGGGCACGTGCGGCCGCTGTCATGGTGGCGGGATCTTGTGTCTCAACTGCTCACGCTTTGGTGGATTTGGGCCTTAAAGACACAGGGACCCCCGGGGCTCAGAGGAGATAGTTTTTCACGATAAAGATCAGTGATTATCGTTGG
Source organism: Amblyopsis rosae (assembly GCA_025399935.1). Taxonomy (NCBI): domain Eukaryota; kingdom Metazoa; phylum Chordata; class Actinopteri; order Percopsiformes; family Amblyopsidae; genus Amblyopsis; species Amblyopsis rosae. Next base: position 11,207 of record JAODTR010046964.1, on the reverse strand, counting down.
CAGCATGCAGTTCAGCTCAAGCCTACCGTTTGGCTTGAGACAACTCACACCGGGCAGCTCTGAGTGCAGCGAGGTTCTCACTTTTTAAGCCACGCCCCCCCCCACCCCCCCCACCCCCCACTCTAGTAGGCTTTTTCTGTGACCCCTCCCGCTGACTGGTTCGTTTGGGGTCATGCACAGGCGGCCTGACACAGATCTGCTTCCTGGAAAAACAAGGGTGACCTTTCACCTCCTTTCAGAGAAATGGGGTGGGGTGTGTCTGGGTGACAGGAGGTCATGTGATCTGGTGGATTTAGGTGTAGCGCTGGCAAACAGGTGGGCTACACATGCAGGAGGGAGACGAGGAGTAAGAGATTAGGTGAGGAGGTGAGAACTACACGAGTAGAGAAGACATTTTAGGAAGTTGAAGTGAAAATCACGTTGTGAACAATGTGCTTGGCTGGCCTGCTGGGTCCCTCAATTGCTCGGCTTGTGTGCGCGCACGTGTGTGTGTGTGTGTGTGTGTGTGTGTGTGTGTGTGTGTGTGTGTGTGTGTGTGTGTGGTAGTTGCCTGGGTCCTAGATTGGGTGTGTAAATGTGTGTGTATGAGCGGCTGCTACGTTAGATCATGGTGTGTGTGTGGCCCAGAAGAGGTGTGTGCGTGTGTGTGTGTGTGTGTGTGCACAAGCACTGACATGCGGGCAGAGCGTGTCTGATCCTGGTGATTTCTACTGGCTAGATGAGATGTGCTGTGTTATATATAAGTCCGTCTCCCCAACAACAGCAGCCATATGTTCTTGTTAGCTGGAAACACCCTGGTTCATTCAAAAACAAACAAAATAAAAGAATTCAAGAAAAAAACAACAACAACAACAACATAGCTTTACACTATTTACCACGTCTTTTAATGATTGTGTTTAAGGAACAGAAGTCACTTCTGTTTTAGTCATCATACAGTACATCTTTTTCTTGTGCTTCAAGTAAATCCCTAAATTGTATTAAATTTAAGTAGAACCCAAAAGATAAGCCATTAATCTCTCTATATTTCTCTTTCTCTCTCGCTCTCCCTCTCTCTCACTTCCTGTGCCTGGGCTAGGCTTGTTTACTTTAGACGGCCTATGTGTTGTCACGCTGCCTAAAGGGGTGTGTTCCTAACGCCAGCTGAGTCAAGGCCAATACAAGTTGAGGGAAAAAGGCAAGAGCGTTTGTGTGTGTGTGAGTGTGTGCGCATATGCCTGTGTGGGTGTATGCGTAAGAACTTGAACTTGCATGTTTTTGTGACTGTGCACTGTACAGCACATGCACACACACACGCACACACAGAGGGGCAGGCATGTGTAGCACCTAGCCCGTAAAACACAGTTTTGTCAGCCCTCTTGAGTCATAAATCTGAGCCTGTGAGTATGAATGGTAGCTATAACCGTACAGTAAATAGCCCCGTTACTGGGGTTTAAGTGCATATTCTGTGCATGAATGCCTGTGTACGTGCGCTATTACTGTAGTGTGCAATACCTTTCTTAGATTTACTGTGTGCCATAAATGAACCACAGTTGGCCAGAGAGACCGTTGTAAACATCTTGAGTTGGGCACTCTCCCAATCTCTCTCTCTCTCTCTCTCTCTCTCTCTCTCTCTCTCTCTCTCTCTCTCTCATGTGATCGCACATACACACACACACACACAGTACGTACACACACGAACACACTGTGTTGACATGTTGTGGATATGTGGTTTACAATCGGCTCCATCTCAGCGCTAACTTCAGAAACCTAGCCAGTTTAACTGTCTCTTAATAGCGCTGTAACCCTTTGTGAAGAGACATATTTACCACGCCATCTGTACGGCAGCTTTAACTCAGTCCTGACCTCCCATCAAACTTTGATAATATTACCATAGTTGCATCTCAGAGCAAAAGCCATGGTCACTTGAAATTCGTTTAAGGCCGGCATTATTTGCAGTTCATCACATGAACGACTAGTAGGGCTGGGTGATATAGACCAAAAATAATATCCCGATATAGTTAGGTTGAATACCGATACACAATATATATTGGTATTTTCTATAAAGTGGGCTAAATGTTCAGGAGGAGAAAAAACAGGAAACCCAACATTAATTGTAGTTGTACATGGTTAAATTCATAGCAGAGGTTGTGAAATTTGCAGCTATAATTTTGCACATTTGTTTTTGATTACCGGTACCTGGTAATACTAGCTGTATCGGTTTATCACACAGAAACTGAAATTGAGCATGTGACTCAGTATCTGCTCTCTCATTGGCTATTCTAAAGGTGCGCTTAAAATCCACACTCCGTGTCAACTTGTGCGAGCGGAGTTAGTAGGCTGACATTTGAGCTTTCTCTGGTGTCTCTGCCTCTTCGACACTCTGAACACACTAAATCACTCGCTCCTAACTCAACTTCTCAGGCCAAGTGCAGGCATGAAGGGAGAGACACCTCAACAAATCGAAAAAGTTACTTGAGCACAATAGTTTTTAGTAGGGATGCACTGACGGATCAGAATCCGCCAATTTTTACTGAAAATACAAAATTGGTGGTATTCCGATTTTCCTTTCCAATGGCTGATATGAAAAACCGATCTTTGTTGTCAATAAAATGGCTTTCGTGGGTGGGATTGAAAGACATCTCTATCTTTAAATTAACGCAAACTTTCCAAGATGACGGCACTGGGTTGTCGGCAAACGTAAACAAATTTAAGATTAAATAATAAATAACTTTATTATACATGTATAAATAAATATAATTGCAAAAGAAATATACAGTTTACGCTAACTATATAGTGTAATATACACGTAATTCAACACATTCTCCCGAGTTCGATGATCCATGAATGAGTCAGCTCAGACTGAGTTACGTGACAAAAACACCCACAGATTGTCAGGTTGTTCTCAATCATCCATTAGAGGACAGAATGTGAGAGATAGTAAATTATAGTTTGTGGAGCTTGTCAACATGTTCATATTTAAGTATGATATGGAGTCCCATCCCCTACCTTTCTCAATAATGCTAACACGTTTGGACACTTTGTCTATTCTATGTTTAAAATATTTTAGCTAAATAATGTATCAAATAAATAATTTCAAAAGGATTGTGTGATGATCAGCTTGCCTTTTTAAAATTCAAAACTTGGATTAACTAACTCCATTGGAACATTGAGAGATGGTTGATGAAATGTGCGTAGATATAGTGTAAGTAGGGCTGGGCGATTTGGCCTAAAAATCTAATCTCGATTATTTGCAGTATGATGGATAACGATTTTAATCGATTTTCTTCATGACAAAATATTACAAAAAACTGTTTTGTTTATTAAAGCTATATGCCATACTGTCAGTGAATTTGAATAACATAGCATAATAAGAGGTATACGATAATAAAACTATACAGAGCCAATTACAGAGCTAGTATAACAGTAAAGGTGCTTTTATTGTCACATAAACATACTGTACATGTAGCGAAATTCAGCCTAGCCCTAGTGTTACATGGCCTATATAAGGCTTAATGTAACTAATATCAGCAAATATAATCGGAAATGGCTGCAGAACATATCACAACAAGTGTGGTCACTCCCAATCTATATCATGCACGTAATTACATAACAGATATTAGACAAACGAACGTGTAAAAAGGTAAGAAAAGCTAATCGCGGCTAATGCTATCTGATTAGCGCGATGCAGTAGGATTTTTGGGATATATTTTAAAACATAACGACGTTAAAAAAAAATGTTAACAGTTCCATAAAGTAATAATGTAGGAATAAATTGTTTTCGGACAACTAAATTGTCATTAGGACACATTCTTATTTGAATGGAAGTGAATTGAAGTGAACCCAAACTCTTTACACTAATATACAGCCATGTTAGTTATTGCTTGTACTGTATACGTGTGCTTGATCATAAAAGAAGTTTCTCTCACTCACTCACTCACTCACTCACTCACTCACTCACTCAATCACACACACACACACGCACACCATGAAACTACCAAGGTCTTGACGGGAAAGCAAAGGGAAAAGCTCAATGTCAGGAAATCAACTCTTTGGGGGGGGGGGCTCTTGGATCATGAGTGTGTGAGAGAGAGTCAGAGAGGGATGAAGAGAGACGATACCATTGGGAATAGTTGTGTGGGTTGTAGAGAGAAGAGGGATAACTGAGCTATTGTGTTCTCTCTCTCTCTCTCTCTCTCTCTCTCTCTCTCTCTCTCTCTCTCCTTCTCTCTCTCCTTCTCTCTCTCCCCATCACCCACAACCATGCATCAAACATACACTTTAAAACCAGCAGCTTGACAAGGCTGTTTGTGTTTTGTTAACTTTGGGGTGTGTGTGTACGTGCACAAACACACAAAGTTTTGTGCAACACGCACTCAATAAAGGTATCGTGTTTTACACTGAATCACTGCAACATGACTCTTTACCAGACTGTTACTTATGGGCATTGAACACTTTTAGTGTTTGTTTTTCTGATAGCTAACACACACGTAACTAACTAACTAACCAACTACATATGTCAATTATATAAAAACAATTGAACAATGAATAGGAAAGTTGGGAGGGTGGTAGAGAGTGTGGACCCTGTTTGGTTCTAAAGTGGAAACCAGGCTAATGAGTGAAACAGGACACTGCTAATCCAGTTATCTCTTCGTCCAGTCACTTGTGTTTGTGTGCGTTTGTGTGCATTTGTGTGCATATGGGCTTGTGAGTATGGCTTGTGTGTGTGTGAGTGTGTGATTATGTGAGTGCGCTGTTTTCTTCTTCTGCATGTCTTGCCCTTCCATAATTATTGTACAGTGTCTGAACCTCCTACTTACTATACACTATACAAACACATATTGATTTCCAACAGTCCGCAGTGTATTAAAATCTCAGTGGAAACATTCTCACACTAGAATTTCTATTTCTCTCGAATATCTCTACAGAATCTCCCTCTCTCTCTCTCTCTCTCTCTCTCTCTCTCTCACGCGCGCACGCACACACTGGTGTTTGCGTTGCTTACAGTGTGGTGGGTGTGTCAGCGAGATGATTAAGCGCATCACGTGCTATGCGAACTAGCGGCCGTGGCGGCAGCAGCAGCAATGCCTTATGACTGTTTGTGTTTTTGTCTGAGCGCCTTCCAGATGAAGGTTGCTTCATATCGGCTGAATTCCTGCGCGCTCGTTTTGCTCCACACCAACACACTCCCCTTACTGTGGCTTACCACCAGATTTGTGGAGAAGGACTCAGGTTTTACAGTGTCTTCCGGCGCATGTGCATGTGTGTGTGCGCGCGTGCTTGCGTGCTTTCAGGCAAATGTAAATTCGCTGATTTACAGCCTCCTTTTCTGCGGCATGTTTTTGTGGACTCTAGTTGGGTTGTAGCTCTGTGTACGTGTGTGTGTGTGTGTGTGCGCTCATGTGTGTGTAAGTGGATCTTTGCCAGGGCTCAGGGCTTGGCTGAGAGCATGCCTCAAACCAGTTTACTCTGGTTGTGCAGTGGAGGAGTATGTGGGCGGGACAAGTGCCTCTTAAAGCTGCAGAGCATGTCTCGCGTGTTTCTGTGTTTTTGCTCATCTCGCCTGTCACTTTGCATTATGATTACATGTGTATGTATGTTGGCTTTAATATTTTCAACATTTGCATTCTGTGTGCGGCTGATAATTCACACACGCACTTCATTGTATTTGCCAAGTTGACTCGGCTTGTTGTAGGCAGTCCTATTTGAATGTTTGTGATGTGAGTTTGTATATTGGTGAAGAGGGCATTGCAGGACCAAGTGCTCTAGGAGGCTCTCCCAGTGCATGGAGTTTGAAGGAGTGCATCATGGAAGGAGAAGATGGGATTAGAGACTGAGCATGTCTGTGTGGAGACAATGTTTGTTTCCTAGCAGCAGGATGACCCAGATTACTGTCTATCTTAAAAAAAAAAACTGATTACTGGCCCCTTGGCGCAAACTATGGGACTCACTGTGTGCATGTTTGGCATGTGCTTTAAGGTTATTGCCAAATGCTGTCTTCTCGATAGTCTCTCTCTCTCTCTCTCTCTCTCTCTCTCTCTCTCTCTCTCTCTCTCTCTCTCTCTCTCTCTCTCTCTGACGATGTTGTCACAAACCGTATTCCTCCATGCACTTTTTCCACACATACACTTACACTGTGTCCTAAGACACACACCCTATTTGGGGGCTACATCGGAGGCTTGCCTGTTGTTCATGTCTTGACCACACTATTTCATATTTTACCTGAATTTTCCACTGCGCTAAAAAAATAGCTTGTTTTCTCTGGGCAGATTAAAGCCTGGTCTGGTCTGGTTTTGTCAGGCATTGCCTGGGTTCCAGCAAAGAGAGTAGGGTGCTGTATGTACTCCGTATTACTTTTTTGTAGTGAAGCTCTATTTCTCTGTTTTGCAGGAAGCCCTCAGGTCACGCTGATAAAGAGGTGATGGCCGCCACCGTCCTAACCTCACTGTCCACATCTCCTCTGGTGCTCCACCCTGCTTCTACAACCACAGGTAGGCCTAGCAACACCTCCTCGGCCCCTCCACCGTTTAATATGACACTATGCGTTGACGTTAGAGGCCTTCACTGGTCCTCCGAGACCCGAAATTCCGAGACCTGGTCGGGTCCAGCTTTTGAGTGTTTGACTCGGATCTGGGTCGGGTCTGACATAAATGCAGTGATTCTCAGGTTAATGTGATTTACCAACTGGACCAGATTATTAATGTATACATATGTTTACATTATTATATGTAGCTTTATATATAGAAGCAATTACAAAATGTAAAATTAAAAAAAAAAACAGCATTTCTTTGGCCTGGTCTGACGAAACAGAAGGTTCACTTGCTTATACTTTCACTTGCTGCGGATCAGACCATTGTCCGTGATAGGAATTACAAATTGAAACATTGAATAGGTCCAGCCTTGGCTGCCGTTGGTAAATCTAAATTATTAACTAAAATCTGACCGAAATTAATTTGATCCTTTTATCATATGACGGCAGTGTGAGTGTGGGAACATGAGCGTTCCTCAGCCAACTTTTCTGCACTATTCCTTGACTATTGATGGCGTCATGGCGTCGCCTGTTGCAACATACTTGTAAGGTTCTGTTTATTCTTTCGGTACTCAGCAGATCTTTTGGACCCGATCGAGTATGGGTCTGTCTTTATTTTTTTTTAAGATACGGTACTTCCCGGGTTCGGGTCTGTTTGTCGTCGGGCCCGTTTGGATCGGATCTCAATTTATACGTTTTTAATTCATGCAAGTCGAGTGCAAAATGCTTTGGGTCATTTTATTGGACCCGTGAAGACCTCTATCTTTAAAGGCCCTATGTTCCAGTTTCCATCTTTCATTTCTTCCGTCAAACTGTTTCAGGTGGCGTTTCACCTTTTTGGACATGTACTGTCTACATTTAGTGGGGGTGGCAGGATAGGCCGGAGGTGATTGGCTACAGTCCAGGAATGATGTCACACCTGGGGTTTGTTTTACACAATGACTTCCGGGGGGAGTCGGTGGAATTTTCCACAGAATCTACATTTTCTTATGTAGATTTGAGGTATTTCAACATGTCTAAAGTCTTTTCAGGTCTCGTTTAGAAATAAGGAAAGTAGGGGACCTCTAAATTATTAAAATGTTTAGACATGTAGCAGTGGGTGTAGTATCTCTCTGAGCATTATTTCAATTTGAACACATGATCAAATGGGCATCTTTGATTCTCCCTTTCCAGCGTTGGGTGTAAATTAAGAGGGGGTGGTGCTGTCCTAATAGCATTGTGAGGGTGGTGAGTTTTTGTTGAGCTTTTTTACTTATTCATAAGTGTCAGTCTTACTTTGTATATTTTGAATAAGTTATGAAACTCTAATTTGCCAAATCTGGTACAACCTTACCTTAAGGTGAACAACACAGATAAGCCTGTGGCTGGTTTATGTCAAGCCATACACATCCCTAAATATCTAATCACCTGTGGTTGCATTTTATCTCGACATCTGTGTGTTTACCAGAGCGCAAAACTCGTTGCCAACTGCCCAGCCTCGACCCTGGTCACCATAGCTCCTGTTGCCGTCGCTATCGCTGCTGCGGCTGCCATTGCCATGCCAACATCACCCGACGGTCAAAGTCCTGTCTGCTATTTTTGGCATGCTATTTTTACAAGGCTACAGGGCTGTGTTTGTGTTATCAGTTAGACTACATCATGGAGATTTCACGACTTAAAGACAGGGACTGACACCATTTTTCCCCTGAGCCCAAACTGCAAAGGGTTCTACTGGGACATTTTTACTGTTGAAACCAACAGTCATTAGTGCTTGCCTACTGAGAGGATACTGTGGTTGTTTTTCTGAAGCTATCTTTGCATAACCACTCACCTGGAAGTGTGGAGAACATGGTTGTTGGGACGTCTTGAATAACTCAAGACGTTTACACAGCGACCAGTTACATTTACAAACTAGTATTAGCGAAACTATTCTTACACAAGAGCATTATTGCTGTTTTCAGAGCCTCTTACAAGGCGTGTTCAACATTTGAATTGACCTTTGTTCTTATCTGAGTCATATATATATAAAAAAAATTATATTAGGCAGCTTGTAACTATCCATATTACAGGCATATTTTATTTATTTTAGATGAAAACATGATTATACAAGCTAATTCTCCCAAAAGGCAATGTTTCTGAAATCCGCTTGTTTCCTTTTAAACATTAAGCAACAGCTGAAGTATATATTGGCTTGTATTACTGAAACACTTTCTATCTCTGTGTTAGTGATGAACTCTTCTTTCCTAGCTGCTGTGCTGGAGCCAGCAAGCAGAGGCTGGAAGGAAGCACTGTCAACCAGCTACAGCAGCTCCACCAGCGGCAACTGGAGCTGGGATGCCAGCGACCAATCAGTGCCCTCCACACCGTCCCCTCCACTCTCCAACGATGCCAACAAGGGCTTTCTCCTCTCGTCCCATGTTGATGATGTCAGCGAGTACGGCCCAGAAACCACGCACTTCCTGTTTGAGGACCCGATACCCCGGAAACGAAAGGTGAGCATAGGGGCTCAAAGTGACATTTGTCTTTGACCTGACAAGGTGTGTTGTGCCTGTATGCAATAAGAAACCCAGAGGATCAACAATGTGAATATACTGTATTATATATATTAATTTATAATGTGAATATACTGTATTATTCATTTAAAGTACTGATACAAGTTTGAAGTCACTGTTCATTGTGTATGTATGTATGTACACTAGTAAGTAAAAAGTAAATTTCCGGGCTGTAATTCTGGACCCGAGCACAGTTCCACAGCTAGAGAGACCCTATTATCTATGCAATCCCCGTGCCCATAGAAAACAAATTCCACTAGAAACATCGAAAAATGTGGTTTGATTCATAGGAAGCTCTGCATTATTGCAAATACCTGCAAAGGTAAGAAGTTTGGGGTTAAACACGTGGACTCAGAAAAACTCCTAAAGGATATATAGGGCAGATAGCGTAGAGGAAGAGTGGCTTGGAGCATGGGGTAGCAACACGGGGGAAAACAACTTCACGAGACATTACTTTGTTGCACAGTAATCGAGAGCACACATGTGGGAGTGAAACATGAGCCTGCAGTTGTGGGCCAAAGAAAAACAGTGCGCCGTGCAGGACCAGAGCGACTGCAGGGCCAAAGCTGCCAGAAAACCCTTGTCACAGATACGCAGGCAGGAAATGAACAGGAAAAGCGCAGGGTGAACGCTATGGTTATGCACGCCTTGAGGACGAGGGCTAACCTCTTTGCTATAGCGACGTAGATTAGCCGCCCTGAGAGGTCTAAGCTGTCTAATAGTAGCAGCCCCTGTAGTTGATTTTTCGCTGGTCGTAAATTAAGATGATTACTAAGCGTGGCCAGCCTTACTTTAACTGTTAAGACGCAAGGAAAACACGTAGGGCATTAAGTGATTTGATTGTTTGTTGGATTAAAAAGCATCTTCAATGTTGCTTAAGCAGGTTTCTGAGTGTGGGGGAGGAGAGGGAGCTTATAGGCAGATTCACTCGTCAACACTTGGGTAGCACGTGGCCAATAAAGCAGAAGAAAAGGAGGTCTGACCTGCAGTGCCATAGGAGAGGGTTAACCTAATCAGTGATGAAGCGTGCTACGCTCTCTTCTCTCCCACCCCTTCACTGCAGGCTGCTGAAGGTTGTGTGAGAACACACCCGCTGTCTTTCATTAGCAGTGATGCAGGCTGCAGCCTGCCTGTGCAAAGGCCGCCCGCCTCTGATATGGTCACCGGGGGGGGAAGGTATTGACAGTGAACCACGTCAATCCATCTCTGTAGGGTTTGCTGAGCACGGCTGAGCATCCCATTATTCTGGCATTTATTTCTTTGCAGAATTTGAGATTATATATATATTTGATATGAAATATAAATTGTGTGTTTGATGCAGGTTTAAACATGGCCATTGCTGCTTCTTGTTTGTGAATGCGGGTGGAAACGTTTGTCTTTGTATGCATTTGGAATATTCCTGCTGGTTAATGAGCCAAATCTAAAGACTGGCCTTCGCGGTGGCATTTTGAGGTTATGATTGTGTGGGGCCAGAATTGGTGACTGACGTCTGTTACATTAACAAGCATGAAAGTATCATGAGGTGGATGGAGAGGTGTAGAGTTTCTCCTCTGTCTTTCATTCTGTCGCTCTGTTCAAGTCGTAACTTGTCTTGTATCAGGTTTCTATTTTAAAGGCATGCTGGTTTTAATCTCTCTCTAATGGGGTGTAGTGTTTGGCCCCCGGCAGTATGGCATGAACTCCCCCACGAAAGCCTTCTCTATTGGGATGCCAGCTACATTGGCTTGGTGGATCATGGTGTAATACATACGTCCCGGTGTGCTCTACAATAGCGGGTTTATTTGACATTCTCTAAAAATGATAGGGGTGAAAAGCTGCTTTGTACACTTGAGTTTATACTAGTCAAAGGTTTTGCATATTTTGATTTGACATGGAGAAGAGATCATGGAAGTGTGATTAGTGTATTTTACTTGGGTTAGTGCATGGTTGGAGACAATACCTGTCTAGAATCTGTGCTTTCTGGACCAGTCTTTTACCACATTTGCCAACTAATTATGTAGTGAAATGTCATAAATCCCACAGTGGTGTAATTATGTATACTGAAGCTAACGGTGTCTGGAGTGGTTTAACCATTGAGACATGCCATGCTCTACTGCAGGGGTCGGCAACCTTTTTGATATGAAGTGCCCTTTTCCAAATTTCTTGTTAATCGGTGTGCCATATAATATAAG
>JAODTR010046953.1:0-11058 GCA_025399935.1 Amblyopsis rosae | reverse complement strand
CACACACACAGAGTCTCTCTCTCACACACACACACACACACACACACACACACACACACACACACACACATACTCGCACACACATCTGGCAAGGATCTGCACACTTACAGGAGGGCAACCCTGACCTGCCCTCTGGAATAACACACACCCAGACACACCACACCCCCCCCAGGTGCCCCTAAGATACGCTTATATGCTGCTCTCTCTCTCTCTTCCTCACACATACACACACACACAATCTCTCTCTCTCTCTCTCTCTCTCACAAGAACACACACACCCAGTCTCTCTCCTCTCTCTCTCTCTCTCGCTCTCTCTCTCTCACACACACACACACACACACAGGAATGCTACACACACACACAGTCTCTATCTCTCTTTCTCACACACACACACACACACACACACACACACACACTGTTTGTATTGTGTCCCACATCAGAGCCGCAGGCCCACGTTGTGCCACTGCCAGGCCAACATGGCTACTGGTGCTGACCACACAGTCCACAATAACAGGACGCCTGAAGCAGGGAGACGTCCACCTCCAAAGTCAGCAGCTGTATTTTTTCAGACTTTACCAAAAACTTTGGCTCCCCGAAGACTTTCACACCCCACCACTATTGTGGAGCTGCCTGCAGATGTCAAACAACAGACTAACCAGGACAGGCTTAAATGCAAAACAAAAGTCTATTTTGTGCTTAGCGCCTAACCACGACCATGGAATACCGTCACCATGAAGCTGGCCAAATACGCAATATCACATGAAATAACAGAGCTGCTAATCCAAGCAGCCACCAACCGTTCCCTTCTAGAGACATTTAAGCCACTCCGGGTTTGATAAAAAAAAATAAAAAACATAAAAAGGACTTGCATAAAATTTTATATTACAATATACACAATAGCCTGCTGTAGAACTTTGTGTGATCACTAATAATTCCATAAGAGAGATAACACAACTTGCCAGCGGTAATAAAAATCCAAAAACAGGCCTGAACATTTGACAGGCCTGTCATTTATAGACATAGAACACTTAATTGCTGCTAACTGCTATTCTGAATGTGCTATAAGCCAATGTCTGACTGCACTTCACTCACATTATACTGGCCCGTTATCCAAGACACACATCATGTAACAACCACAGCTGCTGCAGCTGCAGTGGATGTGGCCACCACAAGTCTCTGCAGGCCTGTAGAAGAGCACAATATCCCCAGTTTGTAAACCACAGTCCTCTAAACAGAGAAAGATGCAATTTGCTTATTTCTTGTTGTTCCTGTTCTGTAGGAAAGTAAAGAATCCCCCCACCCCTCCCCTTCTCCTTTGCTTCCATGACAACACAAGTGATAAACACTGTGTGAAGTGAATTTAACCTTCCTGGCACATACTTGTGAATGTTAGAACCGCATTTCCACACAGAGGACGTGTGCCTTTTAGTTAGATTGTTGTTATATAGCCGTTCTTTCGCATACTGTATTGTGATAAGCCTGGAGTCAGAGGCTGTGTCTTAGCCAGGCGTCTTTGGGTTACTAGGGATCAGGTTGCTTGTCTTGCCTGCACTGTAGTTGCTTCTTTTCAGGCCAGTGAAGCCATTATGACTGAAATGAATTATGAACTAGGCCTAACCTGACTCCCACCCAACCCCCATCACTCCTTTAAAGCCAGGTATCTTTCTTTTCTTAACGGTCTGTTTGACACACTATAAGGCCACTTCATTCTGTATATCCTTTGTTTGATGAAATTAAATGAGCCTTAATTATTTATTTTATCGTGCCAATTTCCTCCAAATGTGTGCTATCCCGGGCAGAAACATGGTCAGGGAGACTTGGAAAATGCACAGACAGGAAACTATGATAAAAAGGGAGCACACTGTCCTCTGTGGCAAACCCTTCTAAATAACCTCCACCAGCCAATGACATTTTATTCACTGCGGTCCACTCCCTCTGTTGTGGGCTGATGTAATGTTGATTTTGGATAGAGCCACAGGCATGGAGAATGACTCTGCCTAACCTACCACAACCTGTGATGCTGTAAACTGATCTGGGCCTAGCTTTCTATAGGTGGCATAGGGGAACTAGCTTGATGTTATTGTGGATGATTTGACCAGATACCCTGATTTGTCAGTTGTGACCGATATACAGTATTACAGTACATTATTGAACATAGGTAAACTGCAAGATTGCCAATAAACAACAATAATACGCATTATAATTAAGCATGAAGTTACTTAGATGCTATAAATCAGTCAAATATGTCCAATATGTATCAAATGTGTGATTTCTCTTTGTGGCCCTTACACTATTTCATTTTGAAACATATCATTATAACCTGCTTCCCAGTCATTTAAAAATTGCATTATAAAATATAAAGGATTCTTAAAGGCATGAGCAATTATATGTACAGTAACATTTAAACAGTTTTGCATTTCATAACTGCTATTTTCTGCCAGGCATGTTGCTAGCATGTTGTTTGAGCAGTATGGCTATTGCTGTTCCTCATATACTGTAGCTCTCTGTGAGAAGTTGGTTCTCAGCAGATTAAAGAAAATACCTGCCACTCGCGTCATCACGATTGTCAGCCAACCATTGCTGATCATGGTTTCAACTATCTGCTTATCTGCCCTTCCAATCGTCACAAAGGAGGCCACTTATTTGACACAACTCAATCCAGGACTGCTACTTCACTGTCTAAGGGAAGTAGCAGGATGTGATCTCACGGTTAGAGCACTTGTATTTGAGCCGTGTACAGAACAGGACACTGGAGATTTAGATTTGAAATAGTTTGGACTAGGTATGATAGTATATCATTTAGTTATCATTATTAAATCTTGACATTCTGAGGGTCACACTTAATTTCTTGCATTCGATTTTGATGCACCAATTTGTGCCTTTTTGGCATCGTTATTGGGGGGTGCACACAATGCACAAAAAGTAGAGGAACGATGATTTTGAAGGTTAAGTAGCTGTACAAATTTCAGAGTTATAAACAACAAAACATTATCTGCACAGGTTAATAACAGAAGAAGCCACACCAGCTCGGCACCTGACACAAGACGATTTAGGCTATACAAGCTGTGAGCCATAGGCCGCCTACCTCATTGAAAGTCCAGTTGATTGTTACGTTGACTTAACTTTTAAAGCTGGTGAAAGCGAACATCATTCTACCAATCAGACATAACGACAAGACATGTTTTCCCAGTACATCAGTTGCACTTTAAAAATATAAGTTCCCACCCATCCGCCCGGTTGTTAAACCTAAAGGTCTGGGCGTGAAGGGACAATTTCTGAAATACTATTCTCAAAGAATACCATCAAAATTATTTTGAAGATGCTTTTTTTAAGTGAATTGTTTAGTGATGTAAAGTGATGTTTTAAAAGAACAGAAAAAAAATAACCAGTTATAATTATTTCAAATAAATGTTTCCGTTCTAGATCAATAATAAAATATAAGGTTATTGAATTTGTTTTGATCCTATAGCAAAATATTTATTTTTAGTTTTCATTCCTTGAACCATTTCAAAGGCTTGCTTTAAAGAGTTGAAGACTCAACAATATCAAAACTACAGTCAGTGTCATTTAAACTTATACACTTCCTCCCTTTCTTATAGAAGAATACACCAGAATTCGAAGAAACCCCAAATCAATATTATCATCATATCAGTATCATGGAAAATGTCGAGGAACATTTGTATTCCAGATGATGCGATGCTGTCCCCGTGTCCCTGTCTTTTGTGCTTATAGAGGTGTTTAGTTTCTTTAATATCCCAAGAAAAGATGTAAAATGCTTTTTTATAGTAAATTTGATTTTGTTGTTAGCAAAATATTTCATTCATAAATGTAAATTTACCAGTAAAAAAAATAAAAAGAAATAAATACTTTGTGGTTTTCCAAAAAGATACACAACAGTAAAAACGTTTTCTACCTTAACAAATAGGCTATCAAAACTTTAATATTTGCACACTTTATAATATTTTCTTGTAATGTGCTGCACCCCTGACTCTTGTTTCTGTTCTGTTTGTGCACATTCATTTGTCTACTGAATCCTTGTATCGTTTGATGTTTAAATAAAAAAAAAAGTAAAAGCTTAGAAGTCTACAGTCTCACTATTTCCTGCTTTCTTACCTTACCCTCTGGTCATGTGACACCATGCTCCTCTAACTATGGGTCTCTCACTTCAGCAACAAACACAAACACAACGGACTGTGTTGTGATTTAGCATCAGTGGAAATAACCACACTGCAGCAATACTGCATTGTGTTTATGCCTCTACTGCAGCTCTGTGGAGCTGTCAATGCTGCAACGCAGCTTTTATTAAAGCATTGACAGAAGCACCAGTAACAATGTTTGTTAGTTTCACTTCAGCCACACAGTTTGGCAAATTGGGCCAGCGTTTTATATAGAGAGCATTATGAGCAGATGTACATATGTGTGAGAGCAAATGCTTCGGGTCTCGCTGACAACACGTTAGCTTCTTCTTTTAATCCTCACCATTTCCCCTCCTGCAGCTCAGCTCGACACACCTCAGCAAGCTGACCAGCCAGCCGGCCCCACACACACACACGCACACCTGCTGATAGACTATGGGAAAACTACCACACGGACATTTACAAAGAGAAGGCTCACGTTACAGGCATAGCCGCCGAAACAGATTTTAGTCCCAGCTACAACTTTGATAATAGTGGCAACAAATTCTAATCACTAATTACTTTGTAATGTACATAGTTTAATGGCACATTTTATGATGGATTCATTCATTCATTCATATCAGCAAGATGATTGTTACAAATGTCTAACATGTTATTCACGACATGTCACACGTGTAATAATATATTTTTCTAATAAAAATGAGTGCATGCCTTTGTCTGTGTCCTTACACAGATTCAGAATGAACTGTTTCCCTACAGCAACCACAGAGTACATTATCAATACAGTATGTTCTTTACAGATGGGAGGATTACGCTCCATTTGCGCTGTCTAGTCGCTAATAATTCTGGCATTTGCTTTTAAAGGGTGCAGGAAATCCACGCACAAATAAGGGGAAAAGAGCAAAAGGAAGCTAAAAGTTTCAGGTTTTGGGAAGACTGTGCATAGTTCACAAGCATTAAAAGGAATGATGTTGGTCATATGGGGAAAAAATGTTTACTTTATGACCCCTGACCCCTGGAGGAGATAAAACCTTTATGAAACATACATCATTGTTGATAAAAACACAACAAAAAAACACATATTCACCACCATATTACACAATGTTGTCAGAATTATTTGTAATTACTACTATTAGTCATTTCCATGAGCAATTTATTTAATTGCTCAAATAGCACATTGTAGGGAAAGTAATTTCTGAATTACAGTAAGAGGTGTATACAGTTAGATAGCTTTCTGCTTTCCACTGGTAGAAGGAGGAGATAAAACCGCAAGCTCTGAGCGGCAAAGCAAGCAATTTCAATTAAACCTCAACACAGTATAAATACTGTATATAGCAAGTATCACAGTGACTAGTGACTGTGTGTGTGTGTGTGTGTGTGTGTGTGTGTGTGTGTGTGTGTGCAGGGTGTCTGGTACGCAGTAAAAGGTTCAGTAGCCATACATGGCGCTCTAAGGCGATGTGCAGAAGCAGCTTATCACAACAGGAACCCAATCCAGTCATTTTATAGAGAACAGGAAACACACTGCATCCCTTCAAACAACAGACATTGTTTAAACATTCACATCTTACTGTGCACATAAACATACAACCCCCCCCCCCCCCCACACCCACCCCAAAGCACACTCACTCTCTGTTCCGACACATCACAATGCATTATTCTGTGTACGTGAGCAAATGTGTGTGTGCGTGCGTGCGTGCGTGCGTGCGTGCATGCGTGTGTTTGTGCAAAACACTGCTTCTTTGGTAGAGAAGGATTCGCATGTCCGGCACGGGACACAGAGAGGAGCCACGCTGCCTTTCCCGATAGTGACAAGGTGTTAAATGAACAGTCGGCATGGCGACGGCCGCATGACGACGTCAGCGGCCTGCCCTCGTTAGGCCCTGACAACAGCCAGCTCGACGAGGGAATTTCAGTATCTTTTGTGCCAACAGCGTGAGCGTCACCCCGGTGTTATATATTTAAACCCTATGATGTCACAGCAAAGTGACATATACACGGAACGGAGCGTTACACACGGAAACCGTCAGGCATACTCGGTTTTAATAAAGGAACAAAGAGGGGAAAGCGTGATTGTTGTTTATGTATTAAATCACTGGAGTGTGTGAAAGGTCAGGAGGGAAAAAATAAAAGAAAGAGCGCATGGCTCGTGACGTCCACAGGGCCTGGCACACACAAAGAAGGAACGCCAAATGTCATTGTGCGCATGAAGGCAAGAACAAAGAATGCAGAAACATGACGAGTGATGGGTGACATCATGGTAGCTCGTGTAAACCTACCAGTAATAAAAGCCCCATACACGCATTGTGCACTATAACCTATGTGATTGCTATTAACACAACACTCCAGCCAGCTCAGATAGTTAGATTAAGGCTAGAGCAGCAATATGCGCAGGAAGGCATGTGCTTTTATCGTTAACTGTCTATGTGGTGATGTTACAGTAGTCAAGTTATTTAAGTTAAGTTTATTTATAAAGCACATTTAAAAACAGCCAATGCTGACCAAAGTGCTGTACACATCAATGCAAGTAACAACAGTAGAGTGTTCATTCATAATTAGTCTCGACGCCCGTGCTGCAGCAGATGCATCTCTCCCCTGCTTTTGCGGCTGCCTTCAGAGTCTTCCTGTTGGTGTGCCCTGCGCTGACATGTCACCCCCCCCCCCCCCCCCCATCACACCCGAACACACACTCAGGATGACAGAGGGCTGAGTAACTACATGCACATGTGGCCAGAGGAGAATTTAGATCACGTGCAAAAGACTGTCGCTTGCCGCTACGCCCCCCAAACACACACACACTACATTTTACGTGTTTGTTATCTTGGAATTGATTTCAGTTGTAGGGGTTTTTCTATGTATATGTGGTCTGTGTGAACTACAGAGAAGATACGCCCCACTCCAAGCTAAAAACACCAGTGTCATGATGGCACCGCCTTTCTGTTGGTATACTGGGTTTCTGCAGTGTATTAATATTGACTTTGCACATTTATGTTAGGCTAGAGAGAGAGAGAGAGAGAGAGAGAGAGCGAGCATGTGTGCAAGGATATAACCAGGTTTGCATTCCAGACATGGAAGATTGTGCATACCAGAGTGTAAACCTGAGAGACTGGAGGAAAGAAAAGATTAATAGTGCACAAACACACACACACACACACAAACACACACATATTAAACGATGACTCAGACATGACTTCTTATCTGACAGAAGACACCTATACAGTACTGTTCAAACCACCTAGAGGAACTACACACACTATGCAAAGCTACAGAAAGTTGGGCGCACTACACAAAGTAAGCCATGAAAACATGAACACTGCACACACTATTAATGAGTTCATGGAAAACATTACGTTCAGCTTACACCTGGACACGGATGTCATTTAAATTAAAAAGAAGAACAACCACAGAGAACAAGAGGAGAAAATACAGTATACTACTGTATTGTATGCTGTGTGTACAGTGTATACAGTATATACAGCCGCGGAAAACACTAAGAGACCACTGCAGCATTTTCTCAGATTTGTATTATTTATTCATTTACATTTTTTTTACTATTTTTAGATCTACATTTATATACTTGTTCTATTTATGTGATATGTTTTACATTTACAGTGTGTGCAGTGGTCTCTGAATTTTATCTGCGACTGTATACTGTATAGTAGACAGTATATAATACAGAAGTATACTGTATTATATACAGTATACTACTGTATAATACTACTGTATATACTACTGTATAATACAGTATACTGAATACTACACCATGTATAAAGTACAGTATACTACTGTATTATATACTGAATACTACACCGTATAAAATACAGTATACTACTGTATTATACCGGATGACTTCAGTATATAATACAGTATATAATACTACTGTATTATATACTGTGTATAATACAGTAGTATACTGTATAATACAGTATACTGAATACTACACCGTATAAAATACAGTAGTATACTGTATAATACAGTATACTAATGTATTATACACAATGACTTCAGTATATAATACAGTATATAATACAGTAGTATACTGTATAATACAGTATACTGAATACTACACCGTATAAAGTACAGTATACTACTGTATTATATACTGAATACTACACTGTATAAAATACATTATACTACTGTATTATATACTGAATACTACACCGTATAAAATACAGTAGTATACTGTTTAGCTGAGCATCCCACTGATGCATGCATGCATTGAGTTAAGCTAGGTGAAAGAGGCCTGGTCTCGGTCCGAGGTGCGGAGACAGAGCCACTCATTCTTCCCCAGGCATGTCAGGAGGACGGTGGGTGTAACTTGAGACCCCAGGCCAGGTCACAAACAGGGGTCTGGGATAAAGGAAGCACACATCAATGCTGTGAAGCAGCCTTTGTTGGCCCTGACGCCATCTGCCTCTACCTTGGTCTCTCTGTCTTTCCAATCCAGCAACTTCCCCTCTCTCTCTCTCTCTCTCTCTCTCTCTCCCTCCCTCCCTCCCTCCCTCCTTGTTTGTCTGTCTAGCTGTATTATTCCTTGAATAGGTGATGGGCAGGCAGGTAAGCCAATAGGAGCCTCGGATCCGATACATTTTCCACGGCCGTGAACCAGCCCTTTATTTGCGATGACAAGATGGGGGGAAGATGGCAATGGTTTTAGTAGGAAAAAGCAAGTCAAATAGGAGGAATTATGAGGCGACCGGTGAATGGGTAAAAGAGCAGTAAGCTCTATTACAAACTGTATTATGTTAATCACACAAACACAGTGTGGGTCAGTTTGACACTGGAGAAATACAATGGGGACGTCACTTTCTACCATCTCTAGTATGTTCTCACACCTGCACACAGACACACACACTCAAGTGTATACACAAATCATTACCATCCTCCCTTTATAGTTCTAATCAGCGCTCTCCCCGCCCACACACACACACACACACACACACACACACCCTGCACACCTGGTCAGTAAGGATTCCCTCTCAGCTACAGTGACAATGAAGAACAGGTCAGTCAGGTCGGCCTGCTTCGCTCTCACAGCCTACGCCTCTCAAGCCAAAAAAGGGCAAACACGTGACGGAGCAGTGGAATTAAAGGAAGAGGGGGTGGCTCTTTCTAGAAGACCTATAGACAAGGCGCATTCACACCGTCGACATGTTCAACTCGCAAATCGCTCAGTGGCTAATGCGCTGTCGCCAAGCCCTCTCTAGTGCCCAAACCGCCAGCTCGGGGTGGGCGTGTCTTGCGCCAGCGACGACCAGAACTGGCTTGAAGTCTACTAGTAAAATGTGTCAAATCAAACGCACCAATAGTGTGCATTCCCTCAAAAAAAGAAACATTTTGGAGGGAAATATTTAATGTACTGTTATTACACAATGAACCGTGTGGGGGGGGATTCTTCTCTCTGAGGCTGGTAGAAAACAGTCCACAACAGTAACATGCTCAGCTCCACTACTTACAATTGGACTAGGACACACAAACAATTCTCACCATAGCCAATCAGGGGATTAGCATCATAAGGCCTTCAGTCCAGAGAATTAAAGAATGAATACAGAAAAGACCTTCGAGAACAAGCATCTAATGCATTCAAGACAGCCGCAAACAATCCTCTAGCATACTATACACCAGCACAAGTTAAACACTTTTGTTTTCCTCATTAAAATATTAATGTAAATATAGAATTTCCATATATGCAGTAGATGCATAATATTTGAGCAGAAGTAGAGTTTAGCCTCCATTCGTCATGAAAGGAAAAGGATATATACTCTCACCAGAAGTCTCGGTTTGGACGCAAATTAAAAGAGCTAGACAGTACTGGAGAATTCACACTCATGCTCAAATGCATATACAGTACGTGGGTGTGTGGTAGTCTCAGTCTCTTCCATCCACTAGCAATACGTCACATAAGCAACACTGAACGTCTGCTACATAAACCTCTTAAGCTGAAAACAGGAGTCTCTGACTTTCCAGAAGTAATACTGTCGATTTCCATTTGTTGTTAGCATTGTCACTTAGTATGTATGTGAAATATCCAGTGCTACGCTAGTGCACTGCCTTATTTACTCATTTAAAATGAACCATGTATTATAAGCAGTAACCGTATACTACAGCCAGAGCTGTTGTTAAGTTTCCCAACAAATTCCTGTAGGTTTTGTAATGTTTAAGTTTAACATCCGACTTGACCATTGAGTTACGTAGTTGGTCGTCGTGCATGCCAATCAAAACACCTCGCTTGTCAAGTAGGCGGGTACTGACGGCAGTTATTCAGCACTGTGTCCCAGACTACGTATGTAAAGGCTGGCTCTGCGAGACTAGTTGTGTGGTAACATGCCACTTTGCCCCCAGTGGCAGATACATTCACACTGCCTGCTTGCGGCTAAGAAACACCGGGCCGCCATGCAAAGGTGCTCCACTACCATGCAAATCCTCACCATGGATGAGAACATGAGAGGCATAGAGACAAGCAGGGGGCAACAAACAAAGGCAGATACACAGAGAAGGAAAATGTTATGAAAACACACAAATGCTATCAGTTGCTTCATTGTGACTCTGTAACCATTCCCGAGTGGTCAAATGTCATGGTGCCAGCCATGAACATTTTGAGATGTGTTCTGATGCATCCATGTCCACCTGCCAGTGTCTGGGTAATTAGCTGCCATTTGTACATGGCTCAGCAAAGGTTTGGGCAGATAAGCGAAGTGTATTTACCCAGTATTGTGTGACATTAAGCCTTTTCCACAGCACAGGTAGCTGTGCAAACCCAATGGAATTATATTAGTCCAGTGGATGAGTCTATTTGAAGATTGTAATATAGACCAAATTAAGTCAGAGTCCTTCACTACACAAATATACACTCACCTAAAGGATTATTAGGAACACCTGTTCAATTCCTCATTAATGCAATTATCTAATCAACAATCACATG
>JAODTR010046942.1:0-18750 GCA_025399935.1 Amblyopsis rosae | reverse complement strand
GCTCCACTTTGACCGATTCATGCCAAACTTGTCGGGTGAGCTGGCGGGGGTGCCCCGAGGTTGGCGGGCGGCTTTGGCGCCGCTGCGGTTTCTGATTGGGCTAGGCCCGTCCATGGCTGCTTGCAGCTATATTTATTATTATTATCATAAATGTGTACATAACTAGAGAAATACATATATGTGTTAGGTCCAAGGGAAGGTACAGTAGGAGACTAAATAGAACCAAAAGATTGCGGCAAGCAAGACAATGATGTTATTGTCAAAGCTCTGGGTGCAGTCCACTATACGTTTATGCACTGCCTGTCTCTGCAATCCCCAGTGGACCCATTACTGTAACAGGAAGTCTAGGGCCCAGACGGCTGGCTCAGACGTGCAGTCGTAGCAGAAAGTCCCACTGAAACTAATCTGTCCAGACGCCTGGGTTACAATCTGGCTGATGCATCATGGGTATTCTTTGTTAAATAACTCAAGGGTAGAGGCGCCGTGATGGAGGAAAGGAAAAAAAGGAAGAGATGAGAAGGATAAGGTAAAAATTGTACAATGAATATACAGTCATGAAGATGATTAAAGGGAGCAGTGAATAATGGAGGACAGACTTGTAAGAGACACACGGCCTAGACTAAACCTTACACCCCACAAACACACAGACACACACACCCCTCCATGAACACAAACAAATCCAATACAGATGCAAAGCGGAACTAGATGCAGCAATGCTCACCTCCATCAGACCATGGCTGTCTGGGAGCTTGTGGCTCACCCAAAGCACCATTCATACAGTACAGTATGTCGGCTTTAACAACGGAACATTTGACAGAGAAATAAAAACGTCGATTCACCAACATAAGGGGTTGACAAGCATAATGTGTGGGATTTGTGGTTTACACAAGTGCATTATTAAATTGAGTGAATCATTTAAAGGCAGAGTTAGTAATTTACGAGAATGCTTGCTAACAATATCCCTCCGCGCGTCCGAGGCCCTCCGCAGCACCGCTCCGCACATCGAAACACATTGTGAAGCAAAGTGTAGTATTACGGCTTTGTTAATCGGAGCGGTTTTTCGCCACTTTGTTTATGTTCCTACTTACGGAGCCAGGGCTGTGTATAAGATTATTTTCTTCAACACGCACAGAGAACGCCGAGATAGTGAAATACAAGGAGATTTTTGGTGAATTTTACAAAATGTGTATTAGTTTACAAATAGCTTGCATTAGCGGACTTTACCGTTTTCCTTTTACAGCTGCTGTATAAGCCTCAACCCAGAGCCATGGAAAGAGATAGTTACGCCAACTTAAGATCAACATTTTCAACGGTCACATGGTTCACGGTGCTTGGAGGGCAATTTAAATTGGTATATACCAATATATAACTTAATTTATTGGTAATTAGTAGTCAATAAATGCATCCATTTACATTTATAATATAATTTATGGGGTATTTTGAGTATTTGCAGCTAACTTCTCTCTTCTACATGGCTCTGGCTCTACACAGTCCTCGATCAAAACCTCAAACAGTGCACAACCTCAGGCTGATGTATAATGTGTGTAATATATATATTTAATATATATATAATATACATATATACAGTATATAGACATTGCATGAGGGTAATGTTGTTGAAAATGCTCCCGCTGCTAAGCTGACTGCCAGCCATTGTGTTCGGCTCTGTGCAGGGGTTTGAGGGGGGGGTTAAAAGCTTTCATCTCCTGTGTACACGTCACCGCCATAGCCTTGGTAACTAGTGACATCAACGGCCAATACTGCGACCCTGCAATGCTGGTGTGTGTGTGTGTGTGTGTGTGTGTGCGAGTGTGTGTGTGTGTGTGTGTGCGCGCGCGTGTGTATGTCTCAGCACAGGTGTGGCTGTGTGCCACGCTGGGTTGCCAGGACAACGTCGTCATCGGATGTGCGAAGCGACAGCGGCACAGCGAACTCACACGCATGCACGCACGCACGTGCAAATCCCTTGTGCCCGTGGATTGGCAGACGCCTGAACACTCCGTTCAACGCACCCCCCCCACCAATCCACCCCTCCGCACTACACTTGACATGACTCAAAGGCTTTCAGTGGCTTCCATTCCATCTGACAGCTGTGGCAGCTTGGAGTGACATCTGGAGGGGCGGGAATGGTGGGAGGGGGTGGCGTGGGGGGGAGCTGGGGTCGCGTAGCAGCCACAATGAGAGAAAGAAGAGAAACAGGTAAAAAAAAAAACTAAAAAAAAACAGACTGGACAGCATGAGCGCTGACAAGGTTTTACCACAGCTGCTGGTCGTGACTGTTGGATAACACAGTGAGCTCAGAGGTCACTCAGAGGTCACTGGCTTAACAAGCAGGACATTCACGTGCTCCGGCGTTTACATGACGGCAATACATAGTACGCCTTGAGGAACACTTGGCCTCTATTCTGTAACGTACAGTTTGATGCAAACACATTATGGATCCGATACAGATTGATGTTAAAAGGTGAACACTACAGTACCATGTCTGTCTCACGCAAATCTGCTAACAAATCCAGTATAAACTGGCATAAACTTAGTGTGATAATCTTGTTTTTAGATTTAAAATCTAGTTGGACTGGTCTTGTAATATAAATTGCTTATCTAGTGACTTAATTTAAGTAAATGAGCACTTAATTTAAGTGAATTTCACTTACTGCACTGGCAGACAGTTTTGCTTGTTTTAAGCATTAGTAAGCTCATAACTAATATATTTGCACTTATATTTGATAAGGCATTTTTTGCAGCATGAATTCCATGCTGGTCCAGGCTGGTTCATACTGGTTAGTGCTGGGGTAGTGCTGGTGTAGCTGGTATTCCAGCACACTAGCAAACAGCTTGGGATGCCGGGATACCAGCACACCAGCATTCCATGCTGGTTCCAGCATGCAGAACATACCTTATGCTGGTGACCAGCAATACTGGATTGTTTAGCAGGGAACCATTCGATTTTATTTTATACATTTTCACACGTGGCACCACGATGACACTGAGAGAGACAGGGATTATCTGTGTCTTCTCTCTCTCTCTCTCTCTCTCTCTCTCTCTCTCTCTCTCTCTCGCTCTCCCTGCAAGCCTGCTACAAAACAAACAGCAGCCCCCTGCTGTCAGTTTTTCTGCGTATCGAACCTGCTCCTCTGATTGCTGAGTGCTTCCATAAGAGGCTAGAATGTACCCTGTCACCAGCGTCAGTCACCCCGCGCTAGACGGCCAGGCGAGGGCGACGGCGCTCATTATCGTGCGTTGTACACAAACAGGTTTGTATTCCATGTAAGGCACGCAGATGTGTGTCATGCACTAATGTTTGCGTAAGCTAGGTAGCTATACGTGTGATGTTGAATGAGGTGGTCTGTGGGAAAACACGTTAAATGCAACACTTAATTAGGTAGGCTGTAGGAAAATGCGCAGCTACTAAAAATGCGATATTAAATTAGCATTAGCAACTAACAATTAATTCATTGCACACGTTCAATGTGAAACATGCACTTCTGTAACAAGATAGCTAAATACAATATTGCCATATCGGACTGCGCCATTGTATTTTAACATTGTAAATATAAATGTGGCTGGCCTATGTGAGTCTTCCTTTGCGCTTCAATAAAGACACAATGGGGTAGGCCTGTTGCTTTATGCTTTCTAGACCCAGAGCACAAACAGTTCTGAGGTTTAAAATATCTTATCTCAGCTGGGTTGAGGCGCTTTACCTACTTCAAAAACAAGGGATCTGCTTTACCTCCCCGCTGGTCAAACTCAATTATTTAGGGCTACTATACACTGCAAAAGAAATCTGGGTCGCACGCCACTACTGCATACATTCGCACATGACGTCATACGGCCCTTTGAATTGATGCGCTGGTACACATCACATGAATGGCGTCATTTCTCAAACCCGGTGAGATCATGCGTGAAGGGAGCGTGTGCGCAGCGTGCGTGCATGTGCAGCAAAAATATTTGACGCTGAGGCAAAAAAAATAAATAAGAAAAGAAAAAAATCTGACTGGGAAGGGTTGACGTACACAGCGCGGAGCAGAAGCTAAGTGGGTCGGGCTAGCAACAGAATGTTTTTCTGGAGGTGTTTTGTCTAACTGTTAAGCGAGAGGGAGAGAAGGAGGGAGAGAGAGAGAGGGAGAGAGAGAGGGAGAGAGAGAGAGAGGGGAAGAGAACGGGTGAAATAAAGGAGGGAAAGAGGGTGAACGAGAGGAAACATGAGACAATTGGAGCACTCAAGATGAAAGAATTGAAAGTGTATGGTTTAATCCCCCAGGCTAAGGCAACATGACGTTTTTCCCTCCACTGGTGCCATTAGCTTCCAGCAGGGAGACCACAGAGAAACCACCAGAAAGGACCAATTCTAATCATCCTTTCTGGACTTATACCTCATCATTGAGTGGTTCTCAATGAGATTGGGAACACCCCCATAGTCTCAGCCTCTTCCGTCCATTAGCACTACGCCACATCAGCAACTCTGTCGACACACATTTAAGCTCAACACCGATTTTCTGGAAGTGATACTGTCGATTTCCATTGTCACTCACTAGCCAGTGCGTCACACTGTGCTTTAAAGGTGAGCTAGGTTTAAAATTACCATATTCTCCCAACCATTAGGGGTCAGCATTTCACCATAATACTGTGGCTTCATTAGTTCACCCTCAGTTCTGCTCTTATAATTTCTCAGTCAGTCTGCTTATGTATCCACACACACAGTCTAATTGTAACAGCGCAGGGTCAGGGTGAATGCAGACAGATGAAACACACACAGTAGTCCTACACAAACAGGCGAACCACAGCTCTGCATTTAGTAAGACTCAACAATACACAGGGAATACTCGGAACAAAGGAAAGCACAGGCGGCAAACACAAACAATAACCCATGACCTGAAATGAGTCCTCCAGCCTTATATATGCCCTCACACCCACACAGCTGGGAGCAATCCGCTGGATACATGTGTTTGTGTGGAGCGCTGGGAGCCAGGGCTTCCACCGCGGGTCAGTACACACACCGGCGAGGCAAACCCGGTAAAGGGATGTGCCGCCCTTCGGCGCAATCCTGGTTACACAAAAATCATACAGTCATACAAATGCGATTTAGCCTATTTATACCATCAACGCAAGAACAGCACAATTCAACTTAACTGCTAAAACATTGAGAGCCAACAACACTGCTATTTTATAATATTCCTGTCCCATATCAACAAGAAAATATCCAATCAGCCAAACAATATCAACGCCATATGGAATGATATAGGCTATGGTTTGCAGGCAAGTATAATAAAATTATATTGCGCACGATTCCTATGCGCACACAAGTTTCTTCTTCTTCTGTTGTTTACTGCCTGCAAGGTAGTGACTCGCCTTGCCCCTTGAGGGACAAAGTGGTATTACAAGGATACGGGCCGGAATCATTTGTTCATTTCAGAAAATATCTCTACAACGCAGTACATTGAGGAATTTGACATATCATCCAAATTGAGATTTCTTCAACCTCTTTGCTACTTTTGACATATTACAAGTAGCACCTTTAAGCCTTTATATACTAATTTAAAATGTTATATTTATTATAAGCAGTAATCATACTATATTTACAGATTTACAAGACCTGTAAACTTCCTAATTCCTCATTGCAAGTTTAATGTTCCGACTTGTCAAGTAGGCGGGTGTTGATGCAGTTAACAAGCGTTGTGTCCTAGAGTTTACGTAGTAAAGGCTGGTTCTGAGATACTACCTCTAACCTACACACACACACACACACACACACACACACACGCACCTTGGGGGCCATAAGATGAACTATAGATTTTAAAGTCGTACTTGGCTAAAAACAATAACGCTACACACAACAATAAGCTGCAACAGTAATTTTCCTAACATAATGACACACACACACACACACATGCAAAGTAAGGGCAGAAGACCCTATGTATCTACGTGAACAGGGAACATACCCAACCCAGGAGTGCCGTCGGTAGCAGAAAGGGTTGATGGGAATTCCCAGGCCAGTTGGGGTCATCATCCCGCTCAATCGAGGACAGATTCTCTCTCTAGGGACTCCTGTATTCGCCGACGTGGCCAAGCCTCAATACTGTGAAATACCCCCCCACCTTCCTCCCCACTTTTAACCCTACCCTCCGGGGGGTTTGGACTCACCAGACTGCCAATCTGCGTCCACGATTAACGACAGCAGCGCTCCCCAGGCCCCTCACCAGGGCGAAACCGCCACATGGTGGCATGCCATTGTGTTAAGAAGGCTCTCGTGTCATTATTTTGGGCGCCTGGGCGCTTGACAGAGCCGCAGCCTCCCGGTGGCAGATGACAGCTTAGGTAGACCCGCACACCGCTCTGGTCCGGCGCAAAGGGCTGCAGAGCGGCAGCCTCCAGGGACTACAGGCCATGACCGTCAGAGAAGTTTTTTTGGGATAATAAAAAAAATGAATAATAATAATAATAAAAGGGTTCCCGATACAAAAAAATTTGAACAAAATCAAGATCCTCGTGGAAAGACAGGCTTTCAATAAAATGAGCTTTGTTGAAAAAAAGTTGTTTCCTTCCTGCAGTTTCCTTTGGATTAGTCCTTGTGAATATTGAATGAATGAATGAATGAAAAAACTTAATTGGAGAAAGGGGAGGGGGGAGGCAGGGTCAATTAATAAAAAAAAAATTTAACCAATAGTTATTTCAGAGCTTTTTATTATTATCCATTGCAGCAAATCCTCCAGACTGGCATTCTTCAGAGTGAACCATTGCCTGTGAGTGTGCCCCTGTGCCTGCAGCCATGTTTCAGCTCTCTGCAAACACCTCTCCAGATGAAACTGACCCCTGTTGTCTCAGTTCAGCTCCACTGGGCAGCACACCGGTCGCGTTTCACCAAGGATCTCTGATCCCCTAGCCCCCAGTAACCAAGGTCCGCTATATGTTCACATTAAAAGCCAAGACAACCACAACAATACAATCATGTTTTCTTGCCGGCATAGCGCATTCTTTATATATATATATATATATATATATATATATATAGCATTTTACTAAATGCTCAAAAATGCTTTATGGAGGAAAATGGAGGAAAAGGGGAGAGAAAGGAAGGAAAATAAAGACTACACATATTCCATATAGACACTCTACTGTATGGACATTTGTCAGGAGGTAAATCATCTGTGCTTTTAAAAAAGTATGAATGTTCACTACCTTTTCCATCCATGCCATATGCCACTAATGTACTGTACAAACAAGGGCACAACCTTGCTAGATTGTTAGTGCTAACCTTCTCCTGTTCTCCAGTCAGAATTGTTGAAGCAAAAGAGGACCAATCTATAAATCGACTGACATAGCATAACTGTCCTCTAAAACAATAGACTTGGCACTTGGACCAGTGAAGAGTGGAAAATATATATACATGTTTATATTACAGAGCATACAGGCAGCAGTTTACACTAGAGGTTTATGGCTATTTAGTAATAATCTGCATTCACGAGAGCTACAGCAAATAGCCCCTGATTACATGAATAATGAATAATCACAAACATTCTAAATTGTCTGTACTCCATGATTACCTACTGTAGTTCTACATACTGTATGTTGATTGACACACGAATAACCAAATAGGAAGTGGGCCATTGGCTGGAGATGTGCGCCCTCCACCTCTAATCTCGCAAGGCATCAGAACCCCCAGTGGTACAGGCCAATTAGCGTCCTATAAGGAACTACTGGCAGTTACTGGCAGTTCTAGGTGTGATGTTCTAGGTGTGATGTTACAGGTAGCCCGTGAAACACAGATGGTTCAACCAATCACCTGCCAAGGATTTTTTCTAAACAGTTTCCAAGGGCAACGTTCCAGATGGTTTCGTGTGTAACAAACCATCTGGCACGTCAGGCTATCAACCTCCAGCTTCGGGCAACAAACAGCTCAGATGTGATGCAGAGCTCCACCTACGGGCACGCATGTGCGCACGCACGCACGCACGCACGCACGCACGCACGCACGCACACACACACACACATGCTGACCAGTCAGTTTAAATACTCTTAAAACTAAATTTAATTCCATATTATTCAAGCGCAACCCCCCCCCCCCCCCAACCCACTTTGATATGTTCAGTCAAAATAACATTTCACCATTGCAGTAAATGTTCATAGCACACACAAATATCGCTCCTAAGTTTACAATTTCATTATATATATGCACTACAATTCTACTCCATGGAATATACAGAATATTAATAATGTTTACATCACTTCCTCCTCTGCTCTGCCCATCTTCAGCACAGCCCCCACGGTCTCACCGATTGGCTCAGGCAGGTGCACATGACCTCGCTCGTCCATTAGGAAGGCCAGAATTGAGATGAGTGTGTGCGTGTGTGTGTGTGTGTGTGCGTGTGTGAGCGTGTGTGTGCGTGTGCGCGTGCATGTGTGTGTGTGCGAGAAAAAGAGGGACGTGACAATAATTGACATTTTTCTTTTTCTTTCAATATTCAAATTTTTTGATGCGCCACCAATCTCTGTGTGTGCGTTCGTGTGTGTGTGTGTGGGTGTGTGTGTGTGTGTGTGTGTGTGGACAGGCTTACTACACTACAGGAACAACTTCACCTAATTAGCCATATTAGTGATATGGACATCTTACTCAGAGCTGGCTAACCTCCCACATAACCACAGGTCATCCCTGGCCAAGGGGGACCCATTAGTGCACCTCTTTAGTCTTACCAGTCTAGACCCACGATTCATTGCCTGAGTGCTGTGCTTCACAGACATGGGAAGACAATAACTCCTCATTCTTATTACTCTTTAGCTAGGCAATACAAATAAAATAAAAACAACGGTCTAGTTTAAGACAGTAAAAGAAAATGGCCTAGTTTTAGACACCAGAGGTAAAATGAAGGGTTATTAGCTTGCACTGGGACAAAAAAGAAACCAGGGTAAAAATAGAAAACAGAATCAAATCGGAACAAACTTGTAACAAACCAGGACAGGATATAGGACAAAACAGATTAATATATCACTGAGAACCACAGAGTTAATTTGGTTGAAAAAACTAGAACATAAAAAAAAATCTATCATGCCTTGGTTTAGCTAGCTAGCCATTACCCTGATTGATGTGATTCAGTTGGGAGACGGAAGGGGATGATTGGTGCATTTTGATAATTGAGGAGCAAATTTCCAAAACGCACTCAGTCCATATTTGGTAAATTTTTTGTTATGGATGTCATTTTATGCCTTTTTAAGGACTTCCACAATCTCAACATAAGTCCCAACAAACAGATGCATTTAAGCATCTAATGGAATGTCAGACATTTGTTCACTCAATCTAAGAAGAAAACATTTGGTCTGGGCAATTGCTACCAGCCACACATTCTATTAGCTCTAATACTATCATTCAAATGCCATTTTTTAAAGGCATCTTGCACTAGAATAGACACGTGTTGTAAAGATGCATAATGTCGTAGCAGAGCGACGAGCATGCTGTGAACCCGCGATTGCGTCAGCTTGCCCCCCGGTGGCCGGAATGACACATTTCATAAACGAGTTCTCACTCTTAACACGTTTAAATTAAACTGGCGTATCTGGTAATACACAGAATGCAAATCAAACGATGACATCATCAGAATATACATGAAAAGTTCACAATACAGGTGTTTTGTAAATGAGAGAGAGAGACAGAGAGAGAGAGAGAGAACACATTGTGTGTGTGCGCGTGCGTGCGTGCGTGCGTGCGTGCGTGTATGCATGCGTGTGTATGCATGACGCACATAGCCAGTGGCTGACAATGCCTTATCGTTGCCATGACGGGAAGCTTTTGACATAGCAGGTCTCCCAGCCACATCCTCCCTTTCTTTATAAAAGCTCTGTCTTTATTTTTCTCTTTCTTCACTACATGTTCCCGCTATATCCTCTCAAGCCTTTATGTTATTATTACTTATATAATAGCCTTCGTTCCTATCCTTCATTTATTATCCCTAGACGGTTGGCATCCGCTTTTAAAGGTACATTCTCATTCTCGAGAACACTTGCTAAATTAGAACTCAAATCCAAAACAAAAACACCTCTCCCTTCAGAAGCTCCGCCCCACACACTGGAAACACATGGCATAGGCTGGGACATTGCTGTTGTGTGCAGTCTGCACCGCTGTGCTTCTGTTCTTATTTACGCAGCCAGGGCTGTGCTTACAATCGCTTACTTGGTTAACTGAAGTATACTAAACTATTTTCACATTTCTTCTTTACTAAATCAACTTGATGTATTGTTTTCAGTTTTCTAAATTATATAAGTTTATATTAACAAGAACAGTAGTAGTACCTTCGTTGACAATGTGTTCGTATTGTGTGCATGTATGTCTGCATGTGTGGAATGCTGTCCAAAGTCAAACTTGCTCAAGCACCAAACTAAATATGCCGCCTTCTGGCGGCTTTTTTTTGTTTGTTTACGGTGCAGTTGCCATAGTTTCCACAATTCCCACTCAACCGAGTCACGGTGGCAGGTTTTTTAACAGGGTCCCCCAATACAGTAGGAGTTTTGCCTTTACACCTCAATGGACCCTTTTCACAGAGGTGTCATGGTAGGGCAAGTCTCCCTTAACCGTGTGTCCATTCCATGGACAAAGCTAGTGAAGCACGCAGGTAAACAGCAACACCTGCGGTTTCTCTAATACGACAGGCCCATTGCTTTGGCAATGTTCGCCACAGAAGAATCCATCTTGGTGCTTCAGCCATTGACCTCCTCATGATTAACCTTTCATCCATTTTAATTCAAATAAATAATAAATATTTCCTTTTGTCTTTGATCCGATATTAGCACTTCGTTGGTACTTAAGCCTCTAGCTATTAATTACTTCTAATTATTTCTGGGAATTGTATGATATTATTAAGCAACTTATGTTGTAAAAATGTAAAGCTAAGTTGCCGTTATCCTAACAGAATGTTGTTTGCTTACAATAACTCGTGTTTTTATACAAGACAAAGAGACTGTGAAAGATGGTAACACACCTTTGTTGTATCGTTGTGCACGTTACACAATTAGATCTTTAGAATTTAGATTAGATCTAAATTCTGTTGGAACATGGAAACACATTGAAGAAGTGATTGTTTTCTTTTGCCAAATTTCTATCATGTGAACTGGCACACCGTTAGACAGCTATGTAGATTTAAGTGCTACAGGTCTCACAAGAACCGGATACAAACTATATACACTATAGTATTATGTAAATATAATTATAAAAACATTAACACATTAAACAAGTTTGTTTAAAAACTGTGTAGATCTGAAATGTAAGAGAAAATTTGGGCAAAGGACAGTTTAGCAAGGATTTTTATAATGCAAAAGTCGTTGAAGGTGAACTCACACATCCATACACACCACAGGAAAGATGTTGATCATAAAAAACATGCTGGAAAATGTTTTGTGGTCTGGGACATCTCAAATCTGAGTCAGAGCTGACTCCTCACACTTAACGACTGCCAGTGACGGGAATGCACAATGATCTGTCTCCGCTCTGGTGTTTTCTGGTGTTTCTCACCATCAGAAATGTGTCTGAGACAAACAAATCGTGTGCACTAGGCATACGTGTATACGCAGCTTTTCAACCAAGCAAATGTGCTCAAACTTACTACCCTTTATAAACAGGCAGAAAATTAATAAAAAAGCAGCTGTGAATTTCGTGTTTGAAACAATGAAGACATGTTTACATTTATATAATTTGTAGATGCCTGAGATTTATGACACATCTAATTCCATATTGAGCATATCTGCTAAAAAGGGTATTTAATTTATTTTGTATGTTATTGCACCATACATTTTCTAAATGTGGCTTGAAATTGTAATACTGTGCCATAAAAGTATAGAATGTGCGGACTTTCATCAAATCTTAAATGTATCCACATTTTCTCCAAGTGCAAACAATTGCTAATTACCAAAGGCTATCTCTATGCTCTGTTGGTTTTATTATCATTTCAGTCAGTATTTGAGTGAAAGAGAGTACTACAGACGACAACACTGGAGAAGCGCGCATCCTTGTGATGTTGTGAATAAAAGACCTGTTCTCCACTTCAGTCAATTCATTTGTATGGCTCTTTTTTTCCCCCCGATTTAAGCTGATGAAAGACAGGCAACAAAAGACACAACGGAAATACAGAATGAAAAAGAAAAAGAAATAACCCCCCCCCCCCCCGATAATGTTTTCCTTCAGACTTCCAATGCTACTGGGCATCAATCTTGCCTCTAACCACAGACTCCACCCCAAACTGTTACAGTATGCTATATCAGCTATTAGGGTAATTTGTCATTAATGACTTTTTAAAATTAATTAATTAATTAATTAATTAATTAACAGATTCATTACAATGAAATTATTACGTGATAATGATTCATCATTGTAATAAATTATTAAAATGGGGATGACATCGGGTCTACTGTATATAGGCGTTGTAGAAGACATGAATGCACTGACTCATGACAGGGAATAGTACGAAACTTGAACACACTAGCTGTGAAGTGATCAACAAGATAAAAGGGGTTTATGTGTGATGGGGGAACAGGTGATATAACTGCAATATTAGATTGCACCCATGTAGCCTTGTCAAAACAATGCGGGTCACATGAGCTACACAGCAGAGCCCTTTCAACTGGATGTCCGGGCTCCCCCGGAGGTGTTGCGAGCCGGTGTCGTATGTTATGGATATGGGCCGATGACATCATTGGTGACACGTTGCGAGGGGGCCTCAGTGAGTCTGTATAGGGGGAGGGAGGGCTCTTGTTTCGCCAGCACCATTGTGTACCTGCCCACACGCACAAACTCCCCACCGTGAACACACACACACCCTATGTGAAACCTGAGCCCAGGAATCCCATTTCACGTACGCATACACACACCATGACACGTATACACAAACACTCTCTCTCTCTCTCTCTCTCTCTCTCTCTCTCTATCACAGGGGCCTCAGGTGCACAGAAGGGTCAGTTAAAAAGCCCCCGACATATGACTGATGTAACGCCATACCTGCCTGGGACCATCACGTCTCTTATTGACAACAGAAGGCGAGCTTACTGTAGCTGCATCGAAGCAGCGGCGAAAACGATCGCTGCAGACCCTTAACCATCTCTCTCTCCATCTCTCTCTCTCCCTCTCTCTCTCTTCCTCACTCAATCTCTCTCAATCTCTCCCTCTCGCCATCTATCTCTCTCTCCCTCTCTCTCTTCCTCCCTCACTCTCTCTCTCTCCATCTCTCTCTCCATCTCTCTCTCACTCCATCTCTCTCTCCCTCCCTCACACTCTCTCTCACTCTCTCTCTCTCTCTTCCTCCCTCACTCTCTCTCTCTCCCTCTCTCTCTCTCTCTCTCTCTCTCTCTCTCCCCATTCCTCGCTTTACCCTCTCCACCAATCATGTCCTGCCCCTCTTGTTGTGACTGCAGGGTTTCCATTATTTAACAGAGGGCTGGTATTGTCCTCCTGTACAAAGCTCAACAACCTTTGAGGAACATGTAAGACACATGTATTGTACAGACACACACACACACACACACACACACACACACAGTGGTGTACCCATAAACTGTTTTCAGGGGGTCCTGCAGAACTGAGTCACACCAAGGTGGAATATGCAGACCAGGGTTCGAATCCAGTATGCATTCATAGACCAAATCCTTCCCATCTTCTCCCTCCACCTGTCTCCTCTCTCCTTACTATCTGTCAAATCAAAAAATAACTTTGTGTTCTGCCCTTCCCCAAAAGCCTTAACAATCCCCATCTTATGGCCCAGGACGAGGACAAAGGTTGGTAGGCACCAAACGTCTGGGTTTAATTTAGTTTTATTACAGTCTCAAAGGGCTTTACAAGCCCCAATTTTCACATGGAAATAAATGACACACCCATAGCCTGCTCCTCTAACTTGACATGCCAGATTAATTGCTGTCATCTGTCTATCTGAGGAGCCATACGTGGCATACTTGGCAGTTGATTGGATGACCCATCTGGTCGTTTTCGCTGTCGGCACACCATTAAACTGAAGCGAAACCATCCTGATCTCGCGAGGCTAGCTGCTCCTTCCCCCAGTAAAGGAAAAACTTAAGTAATAACCACATGAATGGAAGAAACCTTGGGAAGGGACCACAGAGGGACGAATCCACCCCTCCAGGATGTGTAGGATGCAACAACAATTCAAAATGATATGATGCAATATTGACAGATGTAATATTGACAGATGCCAAAGGAGGCTGTGTCCTGGTCCCAGTTTTGGCCAATGTATGTTCAGGTCAGGTTTTAATGATGTGTACTGGTTCAGACAGAGGGCTGCTTCGATCCACAGCCGATCCACGCATCACACGCAAACCCCCGTGTCTCGGCCTTCAGCCTGCGTGTCCCCCGCCAAACACGCTGGCCACATCAAAACCTCGGCAGGCACACGTTGATTGGCTGCAGGGATTGCTCGGGGCACAGGGGGGGTCTGAGAGACCATAATTACGGTGTGAAATGATATGCGATGTACGGAGAGATCACATGAAACAGGTGAGCACACAGACGGCAAACGAAACGAAGAAGAAGAATAACGAGAAATGAACAAAAGAGCACGACGGATAAAGGGTGAGCGAATGAGAAAGACCCAGAAAGAACAGAGCAGGCTACCGAGGCAGAGGAGAAGGATGGCGCAACGTCTCCTCTGACTCATAGCCGTTCTGTCTCCCTGGAGAGGTGCAGCAGTCTCTCTCTCTCTCTCTCGCTCTGTCCTTCCCTCTCTCTCCAATCCCTCCCTTGCTCTCTCCATCTCTCTCTCTCTATTTCCTGACTTCTGCCATCACAGTCTGCACAGCCGTTTAACAAGGCAGCGCTGGCATTCGCTTTGCCACAGATTGTATCACAGAGTGGGCAAATTAAAATTGACTGCGTTTATATAGCACTTTTCTAACCTTCTGGCTAACTTATACTTTACAGGGTTGCCTCACATTCACCCATTCACACACCCACGGTGGCCTCATCCATGCATGGGGCCACATGACCACCGGAAGAGGTTATGGTTAGGTGTCTTGCTCAGGGACACAAGGACTCTTAGCGAGGTTCAAACCAGCGACTTCTTGATCACCTGTTGACCCGCACTATACCACTTCACCACTGTTTATAGTATAAAAAATAAATAAATAAATAAAAGTAGTTAAAAAAAAGACTGATCTCTATTAATCAGAGTAGCAGACAAGCTCTCTCGCTCTGCACATCCAAACGGTGACACGTGACAATCTCCTGTGAGGAATGACACATCACAATGCCTTCTGGCCGTCTCTCATCATGTCCATCATGCGATGAAAACTAATGCATTATAAATCACACCAAGTCCAATCACACAAATATCACAGCGAGCGCTTCAATCCCCTTTTTATGCCACTTCAGTGAGTCGCACACAGTGAACACTGAACCACACCTTACTGTATGCTTAAGATCTTCAGGCAATCGGTGAATACATGGTCAGAAATGTGTGCAAGAGTCAACTGTTGTATCCTCATTTGTATCTATTCTCAATATACTACTACGCGTAAATCATTCCTTCCTTTGTGGTCTGCAATGAGCCAAAAACCAGTGTTTCTTTTTTCAAACCTTCAATAACCATTGTCTCCAAAACAAATAGAAGTAATTTCTAGTATGTATTCTGAGCATAATCATTCTTGTTTACATATGCCATACTGTATTTATTAAAATTGACTAATTGTGTCTTGAGTTGATTGATTTGATATTAGGAACTAGAGATATTGGGAACTAGAGATCGCCTGCATTTTGTGGGGACACACATACTGTACATGTCCCACCAAAAAGGACTGCATATCCCCACCAATTTCCACAGGCATTGCACAGCAGGTTGGGTGAATAATGCTCTAGTGTAACCATGAGATGGAGCCATCTCTTAGCCCAGCCGACTTCAACTTTTTTTATATAAATGTTTGGCTATTCATAGTTTTCAGTCACATGACCTGCGCGATCAGCTGGCGGGCAAAACAATAGATTAAAATGGCGGCTCACACCAGTCTACCCGTAGAGACGCCGTAAAACCCGGTAAATTTACTTTCCATAGATTATTTGGATTATTTCTCAAACAGAGAAAAACAAAGATATGCACACAACTACAGGTTTTGGGCCCTTGCGATCCATATACAGTCCCTGCTGCCGCATTTCAGACGTTAAAAACCGCCAGGTCGATGCCAGAGCTCGACTTCGGTGATGTTTACATTAACCTAGTGTAAAATCCCTCATTTTATACTGCTGCCAAGATGAAAGCGTACAAAAGTACTGACAGTTACATGTATTTTCTATCTGGATGGGTTAATAATGCTGCCGTTTGGGAGGTGAAGTACATTCATTTTTACTTATTCCAAACTCAATTTAAAAAAATATATTCGGATGATGTGTAAAACGAAGTTTATATGTTCCTGTTTTTATTTAGGCTTCCTTCTTTCGTATACACGTGCAAAAAAGGTTTATCAGTCTAAACACAATGTTAACATATTATATTTGTATTATATTCAGTTGAATAAAGCGTAAATGTTTTTAAAATTTAATTTTGAGTTTATTTGCATACCGGGTATTGCATTTACGGTACCGGGGGCTAACTACAACAAAACCATGTCAAATCCATCACAAAAAATTTTTTTTTGACAAAAAAATAGGATAGATTAATATACCTATACACTTGTGTTAGTGTACCTTTGATGAAATGTTCGCTGCAAGGTACGTGTATACTTGGACTGCTGCCATGTTTTGCCCTTCCCGGTGACAGAGGTACGTTTAATGGCACAAATCCATAATCTTCTCTCTGAGTTTAATTTTTCTGACGAAATTCTATAGAAACACACCCCAGGGATGTATCCTCGTCGGCTAGTGCATCCGATAGCACAACAACTATCTGGCATTTTGCCCAAACGAAAGTAACAGAGTATAATTTGTTTCCTATTACTTGGCGGGCAGCGGGAAATAACTAGGAAATCGTTGGAGGGCAAAACGTTATTTTGCCCTCCAAGGGGGCGTTCCCCTGAGTACGTCATGTGTATGGTGACCATATTACTCTGACAAAAGCAATTGTTGTACTGATCTATGGGCACAATGCTAAGCCATTACTGTGTATTTTCTGACTAATTTGTTATTTTAAGAGAAAAATTATTAATAACAAAAAAATTATTTAGCGGATTCCTTTCAGTAGAGCTCTCTGGGCTAAATCTCTTAGCCTATTCTGCCAAGTTAAGTGAATTTGTAAGATTCTACTATGTTGTCAATATTCAGCAGGTGACTTCTAAACATCTTGGTCTACAGTAATAGAAAACAATCCTTTACAAAAATACTGATTACAGAGAGCCACATGTAGGTTTCACATTGCCACCATTGAACATTTCTTCTAGTCTGTCCCTCACATTCTTCTGAAACAACATAAAATGTGTAGTAAACACTAGATTATTATTCTCATTATGAATACCTGGTTTTATAATCTTAATTAATGTCTCCCTAAAAACAAAGTTATAAAACTGCACCAATGTATATAAATAAATCCCAGAACATATTTGGTAATTTAATTATAGAATATATTACCATAACCATTGGCTTCTATAATGAACTTGCCAATGGAACATGGCGCAATTTGGCTTTTCATTTCAATTAGATCCCATGGAAATTGAGTCAACAACACATTTGCACCACCCAGGACTAGAAAATATAAGCCACAGGCAAGAATTCTACTGCAGCAAAACAAGTAGCAATGTACATCCCAAGCTGTAAAGTAATTCCATCACTAATGTTTCATGGTGGCAAATATGGAGAAATTAACATGTGTAGGACCACATGGAACTAACTAATTAAGGTGACAAAATGACAACAGCTAACTATGTATTATTAAAAACTCAATCCTCTTCGTTTCCACCATGCATATTAGGACGATAACATCTCCACTGGTGGCTCAGGACACAAATGTAGGTCGCGGATGCATGCTATGTTAAAAAAAATAATGTAATTTATTATTAATTTAAACTTTTTAGTTTACTGAACTTCCTATGGTGAACTTTTCATTTGAAAGTTAAAACTATACTGCGATATCTGCACTATTTTGTGAAGATGCCCCAGTTTTGTGATTGAGTCCCGTTTTGCATATTGTGGTTGCATCTGCTAGAAGCAGTCCCTCTAAAAGGTTTTGTTTAGGCACTCTACAAGCTAGTATGTATTTATACACTACACATATATCAAGTTTTAAAATACTCCAACTGAAATAGTAAGAAACTGAAAACTCAAACTGTAAGAATCATTGCATCAACGTTATATAGTATCTGTTAATAAGCATCTTTGGGTCCCTGAAAAACTCTCTCTCTCTCTCTCTATATATATATATATATATGCACAAATCATCATAATAATAATAAATATCAAATTGACATTGTAATCAGCATCACCATCAATAATACCTATGCTACCATCATCATCATCACCAGCATCACCAGTATCACCAGTATCACCAGTAGCAGCAGCAATGCTATGCGTCACCAAGGCCTTGATGAGCAAAAGGTGTGAGAAGAGTCTGTGATATTTCTTGTGTACGCCGTGTGCATGTGAGAGGACATCCGTGCACATACGGCGGGCACCCGTATGTATGCGTGTGCACGTAGTATGCATGTGTGTGAGTGCCCGTGCGTGTCTGTGCGTGTCGGCCGGCCGGCCGGGGTTCTGTTGTTTTTCGCCCGTCACCTCCCGCCCACGCCTCCCATCGGGAACGCTCCAGGAACGCTGGCAGATGGCGCCTTCTGGCAGGGTCCATGTCC
>JAODTR010046931.1:0-18751 GCA_025399935.1 Amblyopsis rosae | reverse complement strand
TGTGTGTGTGTGTCCCAGCTCATAGACCCGTATGTGTGTGTGTGTGTGTGTGTGTGTCCCAGCTCATAGACCCGTATATGTGTCTGTGTGTGTGTGTCCCAGCTCATAGACCCGTATGTGTGTGTGTGTGTGTGTGTGTGTCCCAGCTCATAGACCCGTATATGTGTCTGTGTGTGTGTGTCCCAGCTCATAGACCCGTATGTGTGTGTGTGTGTGTGTGTGTGTCCCAGCTCATAGACCCGTATGAGAGCAGCGATCCCTCGCGGTGGCCAGACCAGCGGGGCAGACAGCAGCTGATAGACGAGTGTAGAGAGAGCTCGGCTGGACCCTTCCTTCTGGTAACTATAGCAACGGCTGTGAGGCTATTGTGACCGCACCCATCGTAACACCGTGGTCAGGCATGGTTAGGCACAAACAGGCATACCAGAGA
Organism: Amblyopsis rosae; assembly: GCA_025399935.1. Classification (NCBI taxonomy): domain Eukaryota; kingdom Metazoa; phylum Chordata; class Actinopteri; order Percopsiformes; family Amblyopsidae; genus Amblyopsis; species Amblyopsis rosae. The sequence goes on along the minus strand of JAODTR010046931.1, from coordinate 18,321 downwards.
GACTGGAATAACAGAGAGCGCTCAATGAACGCTACTTCCGCGTTCGATTTTTGGAAGGGTGGGAGGAGAGGTGGCTTTTCACCCTTTATGCAGACCAGTGTTCCCTGCCAGTCAATGAGGAAGTCCACGGATTTCACCACAATATTGGCCAATACTTGTCTTTGTTAACGGGTGTTTTGAGTATATCACATTAAATCCCAGGTACCTACGATCAATCTGAGGCCACAACAATATTTCTGCAGCAAACTACTTTGGAGTGACTTATCTTCAGGCCATGCACGGTAGATGTAGCTGTCTGCGGCTAGGATATCCCATGAACTCACTTTCTCTGCCACTATTCTGTCTAATTTCCACAATCTGCATATCGCACCACCAAACAAGCCAACTGCTCAATAACTTATTAGGCTATATGGTCTATGTGTGTCTCATTTTTCAGTATGCCCCCCAACCGCCCAATATCTCCTGAGAGTAGCCACTTAACAGCCTAGGAGAGAGAGAGTAGCCACTTACCTTAGCCTAGGAGAGAGAGTGGCCACTTACCTTAACCTAGGAGAGAGAGAGTAGCCACTTACCTTAGCCTAGGAGAGAGAGAGTAGCCACTTACCTTAGCCTAGGAGAGAGAGAGTAGCCACTTACCTTAGCCTAGAAAAGCTATGGCGTGGAAAGGAGTCTGTCTTCAAAAGCTCACAAAAGGCTAAAAAGCTCAAAAGGCACATGATAGCACTTCTCTTTCTCTTCTCTGTGTCTTGGTGACTCAAAACAGCAAAGTCTTCAAACACTTCTCTTTTTTCATATTTTAACATGAGGGACCCCGGGGGTTGATCCTCCTGACTTCCTAAAAACACTTAATCAGCAAATAGCAAATGTTTATCCCCTTACATGGGATAAACAAAATAATGTAAGATCACAAAATAACAAGTTACAAATAAATAATAAATAAACAGACACCAAGCAATAGTTACAGATAATGTATATACAGCCTATGCGTGCATTTTAATCAAGGGAACCCATAGCCTAATACCTTTAATGAATTATGATGGTATGTTATATGGACCCAGGTCCCTCACGGCAACGTGGGCTTTGATGCGATGCTGACAAAATAACAAATAATAAGCGTCAACACGCCAGTTAATGTTAGTTAAGTCCAGCTTCGACTGCATTAGGGAACTATAGCTGCAAAAAGAATGACTGACATTGACTGATGCCGGTCCGATAGTACTGCAGGCGATTCTCACATTTCAATTTCTGATAACATTACGATGGTCTTATTATCATCGACATTGATTTCATTCAACATCCTCATGGCATTACACACACCGTGGCTGCTTGGAGACGCTTCACGCAAGAGCTACGCGTTGGGAAAGCTGAACAGCAGTTTAATACACAAAACAGATGCGCACCGCTAACAGAACACAAAGCAGGCGATGGTCTCACTTCATGACAACATTACAATGCTCTTATTATCATTGACATGAATCATCGTCATCGTCATGGCATTGTCCCTGATCATTATAATGAATGCTTTGACAGTTTCCTACTGACTCTGTCCTGCAGTGGCCATGGCCACATCACCTCCTACAACATGCAACAAGGTTTTCACTTAGACTGTAAGTCTGCAACATGGATGGGTAGGCCTGTACTGTAGATACGGAGGCTACTGCAGCCAGTGACACACACATGTATTGCTGCTACTTCTATTTACTTCTCCCTTGCAAGGTTTTCACTTGTACTATAAGTCTGCAACAACTCCCAAAAGGCTAAAAAGCTCAAAAGGCTCTCAAGCGTATATAGCACTCTTTATCTCCTTTTGTGTCTCGGTTTCAAAACGTTATCGAGTCTTCATACACGTCCCTTTTGTCCTAATTGAACATGGTGTGTTGATCCTCCCCAGACTTCCTCAAAACACGTGATCAGCAAATAGCAAATGTTTATCCCCTTACATGTTTATACAGTATTTAAGCAGAAGCATAGTTACATCATCATTACCCTAAATATGAATTGTCTGTTATTTTTGCACATTTGCCGGCAGTTTGAGTTGCGTTGCTTAGTTTTTTTTGCCGTGAACATGCTGCACTGCATTTGTTTATCCATTTTGATCCAGCTGCAGATTTTTGGCTTCTGACATGCGAAACATAGGAGAGGTGGGGGCTAAGGAGGAGATGTGGGCGGTGGGGCCTAGTAAGAGGCCCGTTTGGCCTGCCTGGTGTCGGTATAACAAATGAAACAATGGGCTGCTGTCCCTGGTTATGGGCCAGTCAAAAAAACTTTTAAAAAACTTTTTCTTTTTGAAATTTGAAATATGATCATGGTGTGACAGCCTACCAGGAAAACGCCCCGGTAGGCCAGATTACCAGTCCAGCCCGTGGGTGTATGGTAAATAAGTATTTTTTCAGTCACAGCACTCTTGAAAACGATGCAAATCTAGAGTCACCCCAGACTAAGATATATTAAAATAATTGACGCTCTGCATCCCTCTGACAGCCCACACACACACACACACGCACGCACGCACGCACACGCACGCACGCACACACACAACCACACACACACACGCACGCACACACACTCGCACACACACACACAACCACGAACACACACGTACACACGCACGCACGCACACACACACACGCACGCACGCACGAGACGTGTAGTAATCCGGGTTCAAGCCACGCCACCAAGTGGATTGATGTTTATGAATTATTAAGGTTTGGACAATTTGACTGTGTGCGTGTATGTTCTTCACCACACATTATTCCCCTGTGGGCCCTTAAGCCCCCAGGTCGTAAAGAAGACATTTGCAAACACTCCCCTGGCCCTCCAACCCTACACTAAGAAAATAGTAGAAGAGATTTACGATGCTAGCATCTTGCCTATCGTTATAAATCAATCCCCACGTCAAGAAATTGCTTTGAAGAAATGTCCAATCGGTGAGCTTATCATTAAGGAATGCCTCCAAAAACATTTCAACAGACAAACCTCCTTTCCGCTGGTAACTAAGACACCCAAAGGGTGAGGAAAACCAGACCCTGAGTTTGTTGTCAGAGACCAGAATCTCAGAAGACAAGGCAAAAAAGAAAAACCCCTTTACATGAACTTTTGAACTTTCTTACTTGTAACCAAAAGAATTGATAATGTTTAATTTGAAAGTGCCTTACAATTATCCATAATGTTATGTATTAGCGAATACAGTAATGTCCCAAGGAATATACCTTTAAATGTTTCTGATGATCAGTTCTGCTCCTTAATCTTTAACAGATAAAACATTTATATTTGTAGGATTGATCTGTATGATGTTTGGTATCAATGAATTGCCTATTTCACTAGCTGTAAGAATATCTGGTTTGTATTCTGAACTTAAGTACCTCCAGAGAAGTAAGAAATTAGTTCTCACTTCTGTGTCTGCTGTGTTAAGATTTACGATGAGAGGCCGCGGTGAAAACCCGGTCACCCCCTTTCCTCTGGGCCCGGTGTCATTTCATATAATCTTGTGTTTTACGCGTATTACTTGGTGTTATTTTGCTATTAATTTATGGACAAAAGGACCGCACCTCGTGGCAAGACCATGTAGAAAGTTAATTTAGAGCGCATTCGTTTTCAAGCTGAAACGCAGCCAACTTTTATTTGATTATCACAGTTATAGACTACAGCATCTTAACCACCTTTAACTTTGTTTGAACAACTTTAGTTTTTTTCCTATTTTCAAGTTTTGTTCCTGCTAGTATAAACTCTAACGTCTAGAGCAACACGTAACGGACGTTTATTATTAAAATTCGCTTTTTTTGTCTTTTGAGAGACAGCCGAGCAGGCACGCACAGACAGACAAGCCACAGACTGCGAAAAGAGACCCGAACTGACGGAAAAAGTCATTCCTTACTGACGTCTCAATTGAGGTCCACGCTGACCACAGTATCTGCCGTTCGGAAGGGCGTACACCTCAACCAGCAGCAGCACTTTTGTGGGCCAGAACTGTTCGACCCAACTGGCTCTCAGCCAGGGCGAGCGTCGAGCGGGAGACTGAAGCGAGCCAAACAGCTGACCTGCTCAACGTCAGAGGGAATTCTCTTGATCACGCCTGTCTGGCTGTTACCAGTGCCACTAAGCTCCACAAGGGTAAAATAATTCAGTTTTGATAAGCGGGTGTTGTACAGCTGCTCTACAGTTTTCATCCTTTCCTTTACTCATTTTTTATTGTTCCCAAACTTAGAACTTCCCCCAATCTTAGTATTAAGAGAGTGTGTGTGTGTGTGTGTGGGGAAGGGGGGGGGGGGGCAGGGGTTAACCCACTTAACCCCCATGAAGGGGCCTTTTGTGATAAGAGTGTTCTGGAGAGTTTTGATGTATACTGAGGGGTATTCACTACAGGGGGGAGGAGACACTGGGTCTGTCTGAGTTTGGACCATTGATCATGATGAGGGCCGGCCCCGCTCTTTTGGGCCCCTAGGCCAGAAAAGCTGAGAAAAAAGGAACCATTTTGCCATCTCTCCATTACTTTCTGCTACAGCAACAGACTATTGAATCTGGTGTGTGCGTGTGTGTGTGTGTGTGTGCCTGTGTGTGTGCGTGTGTGTGTGCACGTACGGATTAGGAGCGCTCGCACTACATTACTGTTGCTGCCGATTGCGTGGGGCAAAGTGTGCAGTGCAAATTAGCAAACGGATTTTTAAAATAACTATGGAATTGATGTGTTTTGAGGACCTTTTGATGATCTTCTTAATTTTCCGCAACAGACTATTGGTTATGGTGCGTTTGACTAATATCTTAGCATTTTCCTTTTAATTGATAATAGATAACGTAATACTTTTTATTTGTAAGACAATGTCACCATTGCATACAATGTACATGAGCTACAAAGAACATTATTACGAGGGGATTTATGGCGAATGCAATATATTAGTTCCCTGCCCATCTGGACCTTAGTGCCTTGGGAGATCCAGGTTTGAATCCGGCTTTCCCAATTAATTTCCCAATCCCTCCACAATGTCTCTTTCCCACTTCCTAATAAGATGAAAAAATAAATAAAATAACAAACATTATTACACACATAACCATAATAGCATATCATGGGGTATTTGCTTACAGACATGAACACGGTTGTCAATATACATGGGCAGTGTTGCCTCGGTGGACTGGCAGAGAGAGATAGACCATTAACAGTTCATCGTGGTGTTAAGATGTGTGTGCGTGTGCGTGTGTGTGTGTATGTGTGTGTGTTTGTGTGGTGGGAGGAGGGGGGGGGGGGGGGGTATGTTAAAGCATTTAATCCACTCAACCCCCACGAATGGGCCTTTTGTGATAAGAGTGTTCTGGAGAGTTTTGATGTATACTGAGGTGTATTCACTACAGGGGGGAGGAGACACTGTCTTGAGTTTTGGACCATTGACCTTGATGAGGGGTTTTGCCTGGTGTCACGCAGGGCCGGCGTGTTTTTTGGTTCCAATTTGCAGATATCCTACGGCTACAATGTCTTCCAACCATGGTAGAACATTAGATCTATACACTAAACCTCTCAAGCGAAGGCAATTTGTGGATGCATGTTGAAGTCGTCATCTTAGAAAACCTTGATAACAGACTGTAAGAGAGGACTTGCAGCCAAATCAAAATGGAGCTCACACACAAGATAAACACGGTCTGTATCACGAACTTGACACACACGTTGATGTAATTCCTTTTGTATCCACGTGGTGGTGCTGCAGGCCCTAGTTGGATACCAGTATGGAAGTGGCTGTCTGCCCGTGCAGGTGGAGGTGGGAGAATTCCAGCAGCTCCTGCAGGCTTGTCAGCAGGCAGGCGACAGTACCCGCGTCCTGGAGGAGGCGTACCAGAGAGACGAAAACACAATACCCGCCTCCTACTGCCTGCAACCGGTAGTGCACGCAGCTTCTTCTCATGTAGCTTACAGCAATACATACAGTAGACTGCTGTTGTTTAACGAAGCACAAAACATATAGTCAATTAGTATGCCTTATTTCCAGTACTCTTCTTTCCCTCTCACACCTCTCCTTATACTGCCCCCATGTGGTATAGACTCTAACTGTACCTTCAATTTCTAAATACCACATGTACGTAGTTTATATTGGAAGACTTCAGACGCAAAAACCGTCTGAGAATAGTCCATCTGACATATTTTCTTTCTACTATTTTTAAATGGTTAATGTAATAAAGTTACATTTTTGGAAAATATGACATTTAGCCTTTTAAAAGTGACATTTTGAAGCCAAAAATATAAAACGAATTAATATTGCAAATTTAAATTGATAATTGAACATTTTTGTCAGATGGACTTAGATGTTTTTGTGTCTGGAGTCTTAAACTGTATTTTGTATTTGGATTGCTTCCCCTAGAGGTTCTGACCTTCTGTAGAAGTACTCAGGAGAACAGTTTTTGGAATGTGAGCTGATAAGGTTATTTTGAAAATTGTGAGATTGGACAGACCTTGGCATTCTATCACAACTGTCGGTTTATCTAATGTAAGCTGCAGAATGTTGTTTGAGAATTGTGAGAAATGTTTTGTTTATAGTATTTCTCAATCACAATTTCTGAAAGACACATTCTCAAAACTGTAAACACAAATCCCACAACATGAACTAATTTGTTCAAAACATACAATGCTGATATAAAGTACATGTCAGTTGTGTAAACCAATTGATTACAGTAAGTCACCCTAATGATTATGCCATTTCTCATTTGATTGCCATCACTCCCACAACTATTTATACATATGGACACATCCTTACATGCAAAATAGTACAAAGATCAAACAATACACCAAGTACTTAGGATCTCATAAAAATCCATTTCTTAATCCAATTAACTATTTATTTTTAGCATTGAAATGTACTGTAATGTCCCCTTTAATTTACAGTGCGGTGTCATTGTATTTCTCTACAGTAAATGCTTGCATGTAATGCTTTAAGATAATTACATTTTGTCAAACTATTTCTATTGAGAATTACAGTACTTTGTGCCACATACACTATTTAACTAGAGAAGGCCATTTTTACAAATATATTTAGCATTGTATGTGCCTTTGTTTCCCCAAGAGGAAATATATTTCATTTGGTGTAAGTGGTGTACTCACTGACAAAATAGTTTAATTTGAAGAAGAATTAGATTAACATTTTGAGTAAATGATGGCCTTTTGCAGGTGAAACATAGTGTTGTGGTAAACACTTTTACTGTTGTGATGTTTGTGCTTACAGTCTTGAGAAATTGTGTTTAAGCGATTGAGAAATACTGTATAGGTGTAAAGAACACATATAATATATCATAATATAGGTGTAAAGTACACATATAATATATCATATTATTTTAACCTATATTTTCAACTTTTGTTGAACCAGGAAAGGGAGGGAAGGGTGAATGATAAGGATGAAGATTTGAGGAGAGTGTTTTACACCGCTGTGGGTCGGTGTGTTCTGAAGGGTATTCTGACCCCAGACAGATGCGTCAGCTACTACAGATCAGGTGACCAGAACTACGTCTGTCTGTCTGTCTGTCTGTGACTGACTGGCTGACTGACTGACTGACTGACGGCATGCGTCTCCTCCCCATCCCTGTGTGTGTGTGTGACTGACTGACTGACTGACTGACGGCATGCGTCTCCTCCCCAGCCCTTGACTCCGACCTGCGGTTCGCTCTGCAGCGCTGCAGCGGTGGCACGGCGGGCCGCTGCCTGGTCTACGTACACAGGGTCCTCAATGCGCTTGGCCAGAGAGAGGCACGGCACGATATGCGCATAGACACCCCACCGCAGACCCTGCAGCCCAGCCAGGTAGGCCCGGCTTGTTGGGGATCTAACCCACAACCACCCCTTCACTACCCCTTGATTTTAAAGTCCAATGTATTCTTTATACTTGTAAAGTGCATTGGCACCATGTTGCATGAAAACAATTGACTGCTACTGCAAATTGAGCCTAGGCATTAGTTCAAATAAGCCTTTGTGATAGATATTTTTGTTTCATTTTAGCATCAGTAAGCACAAATGCCTCGCTGCCTTTTACTGTGGAAATGTTTTTATGACGTGCTCCAAGCATCAACAATGATTCATTTAGATAAGATTAGGACAAATTGTTAATTTGTTTTAAGACACTGCTTTTAAAGCCTGGTTCTGTGGTGGCTAATAAGCTGATTGGCCAAGTCATTTAGAGGTCATAGGATGTAGAGAGAAAACAGGCTTTATACTCATGAGGGTTGGGGTTTTTAATTAAATAAAATAATTACAAAGTTTTTCCTTGCCTGTGAAGAGGAGCAAGTTAAGGAGGTGTTGTTTGTTTACATGTGAAATGTAGGCCGTACAGCCCTTTGATACTGCAATGTGATTAGGGGATCCCTATGGAGCGGACCGTGTTTTTAAAAGCGCCACGGGCGCTTAATTTACATGCTACCACGGGTACTTTCGTCAGCTCTGGTCTACTTTTTCAGTTGAAAAAAGTTCAACTTCTCAGGAGAAAACGCTCCACGTAATCCGCTTTCTTGACAGTTGACCAATCACAAGCGGCATAGTAAGACCTTGTGTTTCCCATAACAACCATTTTCAGCTGCTTTTTTTCCTACATGAAAAATGCCAAGGCCGGCACTTTTAATCAAAAGAACGAGTTATGTCTGAATGCGGCCTGAGCCTGCCCTTTCCTCTGCAAGCCCCTTCATAACCCTAACCTCCCCAAGCCCCTCCTTTAAGCTATGTCTGTCTTCATCAATGTCTGCTGTCACTGATGCTTGCTCTGTTCTGTAGTGTTATGTAAAATATTCACATAATACGTGAGGGCATAATGAAGAATATGTGTGCCTATCAGCGGTATTGACCAGATTGGGCTGTCAGTATTACGTGCAGACACCCTGATAAGGAAATGGAACTAACAGCTCGACCAGCTTGTAGCCGCCTACGGCATGAACTAGGGTGAATCAGGAACACGTCAGTTTAAGGAAGTTGCCCTGGACATGACCCAGGAAGAGTGAAGCACACACTCTATATGCTGTAAAGGAAACTTTCACTTATGGCATATGACAGTGGGATGTACATATCCCCCCCACCCCACCTGTAACAATTGTGTGGCTGCACTGAGCAAGCCGACGGTTGCACATACGTAATAGGGAAAATGGCTTATTAAACCTTATTTTGTGGCCAGACTTTGCAATAAGGACTTTGAGTGACTGTTATAAGAATGTAGGGGAGGCAGCAGACACACTGCACCTTCATTTGGACGCAGCCTGCTCATGTGATAGTCTCTTTAGGCTAATAAAATACAACCTAGAAAGGCTACATTGAGAGTCTTTTTCTGGCAGAAGTCCACAACAGTATCCTGTGGGGGGGTTTTACTGCTCTCCCTGCCTTAAGGCGTTCAGAGGGATATTGTTTTGCTTTCTCGAGAATGACTGAACCTGCCATTTCCACCCTTCCATGTACGCGCATTGAAGGGCCTCCAAACATAACAAGCTGCGTTGCAAATAAAAAACTTTATTGTGACTGAAATCAGGAATTATTTGAGAGTTCAGTTCTAGTGTAACTGCATCCTAAATTGGGTTTTCTTCAGCTTTATTAAACTAAATAATTAGACTGCACTGTGATGAGACACATACATTATTGTGTTAATATTGACAGAATTCCACCTTCCATCCATCCATATCCACTTATCCGTAGTCGGGTCGCGGGGGCAGCAGCTCCAGCAGGGGACCCCACACCTCCCATTCCCGAGCCACATTAGCAAGCTCTGACTGGGGGATCCCGAGGCGTTCCCAGGCCAGTGTGGAGATATAATCTCGCCACCTAGTCCTGTGTCTTCCCCGAGGCCGACAGAATTCCTGTTTTTATAAAAATATGTGTTTTATGGTCTAAAATGGCTTTAAACGTCAGGTCCATTAAATATCACGATAGGACTTGCTGGTTTCTAACAATACACTTGGTCTGCTCGTGTGTCATTAAAATCAATTTATGTGAATGGAAGTCCCCCTCTCAGCCCCCACCCCTCTCAGCCCCCACCCCTCTCAGCCCCTTGATTTATGTTTTAGCATTTTTCAAAGTTGTGCAGTGGGTGGAGTCAGGCGCAAAGATTTTTTTTTTAATGAACATTACAAACAAACAATGGAGATATTAGAATACACTTTAATATCTGTATATACCGTATTCATAAAAAATTCAACCAATTGTTTTTTTCAGCTTTCATATTTTTGACATTCTTTATAGTGGTGCCAAGTTCAGACCATTTTTGCCTATGGTAAAGGTGCTTTTATTGTCACATACACATACATGTTGCGAAATTCATCCTCTGCATTTAACCGATCCCTCAAGGGAGCAGTATGTGAAATGTACCAAATGAATAGTCTCAGAGCTGGGCTGCAGTCACACTAAGCATGTATCCATATGGACGGATAGCATAGTGCAGTGGTTCTCAAACTGGGGGTCGAGACCCCCTGGGGGGCCGCGAGACCCATAGGAGGGGGTCACACGATTATTTTCAGAAATGAAATAACATTTTAAAATGATTAAAATGGCATAGTTTAGCCATAATTGTTAGTACCGTTTATACATTATTTTGATGTATTCTGCTAGCCTGTATTAAAATACTATCAAATAATAATATGGCTATTATTCTTCTACCACCTCTGGGGACAGCGGGGGTGTCTCTGGCACTTTTATTTTGGGGGGTTGCGAGCTGAAAAGTTTGAGAACTCCTGGCATAGTGGATGACATCTTCTTCTCCTGTATCTCCACCCGCCCAGTCTGCCACCTTGCTGCACGGCCACGAAACAGCGCCCCCTGCTGACCTGCTGATGTCCCAGCTCTGTGACAACTTCCTGTCTGACCTCATCACTTCCCGCCAGCTCGCGGTCTACACCATGGCCACCGAGTGCGACCGTCGCCATGGCTACACGTCCGCAAGGAGGCGGACCTACGCGGAGCACCTCTGCCAGCAGGTGCACTCCGATGTCCTGGGCTTGATCGAGGGCTCCGTCGCCACGGAAACTGCAGACGCCTGTTACGACGTGCTGGCTGGGGAGGCGGCCGACCAGGAGGAGCTGTGTCATGCCCTGTCGCATCTTTATGACATCACGCGACCAGAGGAACAAGAGGTAAACACTCATGTCTAAACACTCTATAAAGTTTCTACTGTGGCGGTTAAAGGAGATGAAATGCTATTGTCATCATTTATTTCAGGAATACCTGTAATGACACAACGACTGCTTTTATTTGGTGCAGGTCAAGTCCTATGTGTTGAAGACAGACTTGCAGTGCCCTCTAGTGGTGAAAGGGGGACCGTGCGCAGGGAGGACAGTACTGCTTGCACACTGTGCGGAACAGGTTGAAGCATGTGTTCCATTCAAACGCACAAACACGGAATTGTATCAACTTCAATGTATCAATGTACTACAACACACTTTCTCTCTTTATGCTCTCTCTCTCTCCCCCTCTCCCTCTCTCTCCCCCTCTCCCTCTCTCTCTCTCTCTCTCTCTCCCCCACTCCCTCTCTCTTTCTTCCCCCCTCTCCATCTCTCCCTCTCTCTCTCTCCCCCTCTCCTTCTCTCTCCTCCTCTCTCCCTCTCTCCCCCCTCTCCCTCTCTCTCTCCTCCCCCTCTCTCTCTCCCCTTCTCCCCCTCTCCCTCTCTCCCTTCTCCCTCTCTCTCTCCCTCTCCCTCTTTCCCCCTCTCTCTCCACTCAGATGAAGGCATGGCTCGCTGACAGATCTCCCGTGGTGATACCTTATTTCACCAACCTGTCAATCAACCTGTCCCCAAAGCGTCTGCTGAGCAGCCTGTGCGGTCAGATAGCCCACAGCTACGGGCACCCCGCTGTGCGTAGCCCCAAGCCGGACCCCGTCCGCCCGCCCAGCGACCCCGGTGCCTCCCTGGCGCAGCTGAAGGAGCACCTGACCTACCTCCTCTCCCACCTGCCTTCCCGCCGACGCCCCGCGGTTCTCCTCCTGGACGGCCTCGATCAGACCGACCGCGGCAACCAGGTCGTCAGTTGCCTCCCCTCCCCGCTCCCTCCCGACGTCAAAGTCATCCTCGCCGTCTCCACGAGAAGCGCGCTCGTCCTGGACGCCGTCCGACTACGTTACCCACAACGCGCCGGGCCCCGCCGGGGATCCGGGGAGGGAGAGGGGGAAGAGGCGGGGGCCGGGTGGGCGTGCGTGGAGCTGGGCTCCGTGGAGAGGAGACGTCTGGGCGGGATGCTGGCAGCGCTGCTGGCCGGCTCATCCAGGAAGATCACGTCTGGCCAGCAAGCGCTGGTGAACAGGGCGCTGACCTCCTGCTCCCTGCCTCTCTACTGCCACCTGCTGTACGAGCACGCGTCGCTCTGGAGCTCAGGTATATACAGCATGCCTCCATGTGAATACACACACACACACACACGTCAGGTGTGTCTATATACAGCATGCCTCCATGTGAACACACACACACACGTCAGGTGTGTCTATATACAGCATGACTCCATGTGAACACACACACACACACACACACACACACACACGTCAGGTGTGCCTATATATAGCATGCCTCCATGTGAACACACACACACTTTTTCCAGTAAAAGTAAACGTAAAACCACTTACCGCTGTACTAGGTAATTTTCCAGAACACTTGCTAAATTCCAACTCAACTCAAAACAAAAACGCCTTTCCCTTCAATGCTCTGAGGGTGCTCCCTCAGAAGCTTTGCCCCATACATTGAAAATGCATTGAGAAGGCTAGGATATTGTTGTTGTGTGCAGTCTGCATCACTTTGTGTTCCTAATTTACAGTGTACAGAACCTACAGTATAGTCTTTAACATATATAAGATATATAGTATACAATGACACACTTTTCTATAAAGCAGAACATTTAATAAACTAAATAATACACTGAGCAAGCAGCTAGCTAGTATAGGAGCTTCATAATACACTATACCGCTTAAATTATAAACACAATCTGTTGGATGTTATGAACACATTGTTATGAAACACTTAATGCACTTTACAAAACAATACAGTTTCTGATATTTTTGATAGTAATTACACATGTTTATAATTCATTAAAACCACAAAGACTTCACATAAAATATAAATTACAAAGCAAAATGTACTGTACTGTTTTGTATGTATGCCACTAAGCCAAACGATTCCAAGCTCCGCCCACTTTAGTTACTGTTACCTAGGTTGGACACAACAGCAGAGTAGGCTATAACAGGACAACAGACAGTTGACAGATGTTCTGTCAGATTACAAACTTGCTCAATTGTTATTGGAGGACAGTGTGAAAAGGGGCGGGGCTTGGGATCTGTCAACTGTCCCACGACCACAACAGACATTAACGTTAGTGCTTCCATCACCTCTCTAGCTTCCGACGTGTGTGAGGCGTGGCTACCAGAGGGCGTCCACACCTCCATTTCCTCACTGCTGGACCGCCTGGAGCAGAGGCACGGCTACAGCCTGGTCTGCTGCGCCCTCTCCTACCTGACGCTCTCCAGGACCGGGCTCAGCGAGGCTGAGCTCTCAGACCTGCTGTCCTGCGACGATGAGGTGCTGGTCGGCTACGTGTATCCGGAAGACCCCCTGCCCCCCTCCAGCATGAGAGTACCGGAAGTGGCCGTGGAAAGACTCATGTTGGACTTGAGGAGGTTCCTGGTCAGGAAAACCGTGGCTGGGGCGCGCGTCTTGACCTGGACGAGCAGGCATTTTGCGCTGATGGTGGGCAGGAGGTATCTGGTCAGCGACGAGAGGAGAGCGGAGCTGCACTCGGCCATGGCCGACTTCTTTAGCGGCCGATGGGCCTTTGGATGCGTCAAGCCGAAGCGAACAGGAGCCAGCGAAGCCACTGAAGAGCTCTCCACTGCTGCCAAAACAGAGATGTGCGTAGATGGACAAGCATTGAGTCAGCCCTCCATCTTGGACCCTCTAGATCCTTCACCCTCTGCTTACGACATAGGCCGAGTGAACACAAGGAAGCTTCTAGAGTTTCCCCATCACATGCGAGAGAGCGGCAGGTGGGTGGAGTTAGAGTGCAGCTTCGTGATGTCACTGGAGTTCCACCAGGCAATGGTGCGGTCAGGGCTTCTGGTTGACCTGGTGGCCATGTTGGAGGGCAGGGAGGGCTGGTCGCAGCTCCCCTCTCCCCGGGAGCGAGCCCTGCTGGCCTGGATACTCAAGACCTGCGGGTGCTTCCTCCGCGGTTCCCCTCTGGATCTGCCAGCGGTAATGGAGGCGAACCTCCTGCTTTACCTGGCGTGCTACCCGGGGCTGGGAGGCTACACCGAGAAGGCCGCGCTGGAGAGGAGAAAGAGAGGAGGCGGGGCGGGGGTCTTGCTCTGCCCGGCTCCCTCCGCTGTTCCCTCCGCTCAGTGGAAGACCACCACAACCGCAGGGAGTTCTGTCGTAGTGGCGGTGGCCGGAATGGAGTGTGGGGGGATCGTGGTGGGGGTTATGTCGGACGGCTCGGCTTGGGTGTGGAAGCACTCCGAGGGCGAGGAGGTCCAGGAGCTGTCCCTTAGTCGCCAACAGGAGCAACTGACGTTTGTCAGCGTGAGGAGCGGCGGTGGATGCGTGCTGCTTTCCACGCGCTGCCACAAGCTCCTCCTGTGGGATGTAACTGGCCCAGAGATCTTTCTAGAACTTGAAGTGCCCCCGAGAACAAGACAGTCAGGTCTTCAGTTCCCGGGCATTGATGCATGTCAGGAGAAGGCATGCGTTTGGTGGACAGACGAGGGCACCATTCATGTCTATGACCTCTGCAAAGGTGAACTCGTGACTCATATTCGATGTCAGAGCTCTGCGAGCTGTTTGGTTTGCTCCTCTGACGGCTGTCGCGTCTACTGTGGTCAGGAATGTGGCACAGTGTCCATATTTGACCTGAACACCGGCGGCCTGATTGGGGCATGTTCAAACTCAAGTCAAAGTGCCGTCAAGGCGCTGATTTTCTGTGAAGACGAGATGGCATGTGTTGACGCAGCGGGAAACATAACTCTCTGGGACGTGGCGTGTACAACGGGGCCACCTAGCCTAGTGAAAGAGTGTTTTAGCAGGAGCGACGCTGATCCCTGTGTCCTTGGTGTGGATTATTCGGCTGACACAAACAACGTTTTGGTGTGCGAAGCTTACCGGGTCTCAGTGTGGGACACGTGTGCGTGGAGCCTGTGTGAGCGGTTCTTATCGCCGACAGGACGGGCGTTCGTCCAGGCTGTGTTGGTCCCGGAGGGGCACTACTTCCTGGCTACGCTAGAGTCCTCCTCGCTGGTCCTGATGTGGAGCTTTTTAAGCGGAGAGTGTGTTCTCTCCCTGGACACGGGCGCCGATGCACAGCTCTTCACGCTTCTCAGAATGGCCTCCGATATCGTGTCCGTCACACAAAATGGCCGCCTCACACTTTGGAACTCTGAGCTGATATGTGCGGCAGGGACGGCCCCAAAAATGTCCTCTGCAATGCGGGACATTGTGGTTGAACCAGCAGGGGAGAGGTTTTACACCACTGATGGGTCAGAGACAGTATGGCGCTGGTGTTTACGCGAAGGGACACCGGACGCACATTTTGTGCACGTTGGCCCTGTAGTGAAACTGTGCCTCTCCCAAGATGGCGGCCATCTGGTGACGCTCTCGGGAGAGGATGTCTACGTTTGGCAGGCGGAGACGGGGCAGAACACCCTCCGCATCCGCGGCGACGGAATCACGGACGTGCTGGTCGCGCCGAACGGGAACTGCGCCGTGAGCCTTTCCGAAACGGGGCTCTCCCAGGTGTGGAAGCTGGCCAGCGGCGCCGTCGTCTGCCGCATACACCTGCACCTGACCGGTGCCCGGGTGTCCCCGAAGAGCACCTTCCTGATCGGCTGTCACCGCGGTGACCTGCTGGCCGCTAGCCTGTGGTGCGGCTCCATCAGCAAGCGCTTCTCCTGCGTGGACTGCTCGGAGCGCGTGGTGGCTTTCCACACCCTTCCCGACCACCCGGACTACGTGCTGGTGATGGCCGCCTCCGGCGCAGTCTACACCTGGAAGGTAGCCGAGGAGACGCTGTGCAGGCAGCTTCAGCTCCCCCACACCTTCCGCTGCAACCCGGAGGTCTTCCAAGCCGCCGCCGACGGCAGCTACGCGCTCGTGTCTACCGACGACGACGTCATCACGCTGTTGGACCTGCCGCGGGCCAGACTGTGTTGTGTCAGAGCGGAGGGTCTCATCTCCGAGGCCTGTCTGGACGGGAGAGGCCGCTATGTTGCCTACGTCTGCCGGCCGCCGGCCGCTCTGGACGCCTGCGTCTGCTGCGAGCTGCACGCCAAGCCTGTTCTCGGCGTGACGCGGCTGGCAGACGGAGGGAGCGTGGGGAGGTTGTGTCTGCCCAAGACACCGTCCGCCTTGCTCTGGTGGGACCGGCTCTGTGTGTGCGTGGGGTTTCACGACGGGTCCGTTGGCTTGTATGCATTTGCAGACGACGTGGTAAATGAGGGAGGGTCCGAGGCGAGACGTGACCGCTTGATTGGTCCGGAGAAGCAGTGCTTTTGTGACAGAGCTCCGTTGAAATGGTTACCATTAGAGTCTGCTAATATTACATGGACATAGGTCACTGATAAGCCCGGGGCAGGGATTTGTTTATATGTATTGCATAGTACACACACTACAGTGAGAAGCCTTATTGTTTATTTAGGTATTGGCCCTTCTGGAGTTCTTCTGGAGTAGTTCTCCAACAGCACGTCAAAACATCAACAACCAACGTATTAAATATTGAAAAGGTCTCAACACTCAACATTAACACAGTGGAATGGGAAGGGTGTCTATAGTGACCATTTCTCAAGCTAATATCAAGTATGTATGATTTTGTTTATTAGTTATTAAGTTATTCATGTTTTCATAATTGTATGTTTGAATATTTGTTTATGTTGACGTTCACCATGTATATGATGATAGGGGCAGATGTGATGACCTTGCAAAGTTCATGACAATTGTGCCCTACTGTATATGAAAAATACATATGCATTGCTTTTTATCTGTGATCAAAACATGCAAATGAAATGTGTGTATGGGAGGAGCCTGCTATCTGATTAAATTGAATAAAACTGTATTTCAAAGTACTCTTATTTTAATGATTTAGGTTTTCATTTTACATCTAGGTCTACTATCTTGGATAGAATACGGATTGCGACATTTTCCTCAAGATGTAATCCTAATAAATTAAAAGACACAATATTTAAATCAAATTAAATGTTTCATAGACTAAGTGGTACACCAGATCTTGCAAACTTAAGTTAAACTTCACTGCGAGAAAAGTCTGATAAGCTAAATTGCGAATATGTCCGAGTAGCAACTGAACTTACCAATCAGCGTCAAACAGATTCGATGGATGACTTCCTAGATGTAATTCTGCAGTGGTCTAGTTTTATGTAGTGAGTATATTGTGATTTTCCCCTCCCAGCCTCATACTGCCCCCCGTCTCAGAGCAACACGATACCCCATAAGCACCACCACACTCACTAACAATGCATATGCATCTATAATTAAGGGTATTCTGAAATACTGCATATGTGCTATCAACATGTCAATTTATTATAATCAACACGCTACTCTAACAGCCAATTGTCATACTGTACAGCTGGTGAGACTGGAATGATGTTCTACTGTTTAGTGTTAATCACCATGTCAGTCTCAATCTCCCGGTAAGCCTTCAATTTTATATGAGTACCGCTATGGTTCCTTAAGCAAAGTTTTTATTAGCTGGCAATATTCAATGCCAAAGTTATGAACAATAATGTAACACTGGGCTCATCAGTGGCAGTATTAACAATAAACGTGTCCAGTTATATCACCATTCATTAATGAATATTATTAACAGTGAGGACACAAATAATTGTCCACTTCTTCTCAAGGACACTTATCTTCTAAAACCATTGTGAAACTTAGGCTATAGTTGTAGCGTAGCCAGAAAATAGAATCTGGATGTGCCTCTGAAAACTTGGTGCCACATCTTTATACCATCTTTGGTTATATTAAATGTCAACATGCAATCATTATTTACGTGCCACCTGTTTCAGACAGATAAAAGTAGCTGTAGATGCGGATGGCAATCACTTTTTATCGGACAACGGACTACCACTTCTACTACTACTTCTACTACTATCCTGTGTGATGCTCGCAGGGGCAGTCAACAAAGTTGCGCGTGAGCAAGTTTTAACTGTGGATGGATGATGTTTTTGCCTAAAGACATTTAGAATGCGGAAAGCCATCCAACTGAAGAAAGGCCTTTCGGGATAGGTTGTCCAAGAAGACTCCGGAGGCGATTGCCAGGTACCGACATGCCCGAAGGGCTGCAGCATCTGCCGTAGCAGAAGCAAAACAGCGGGTGTGGGACAGCTTCGGAGAAGCCATGGAGAA
>JAODTR010046920.1:0-18753 GCA_025399935.1 Amblyopsis rosae | reverse complement strand
GTTGTGTATTGTGTTTTATTGTTTTATTTTATTTATTAATTGTTACTTGCATTGATGTGTACAGCACTTTGGTCAGCGTTTGCTGTTTTTAAATGTGCTTTATAAATAAAATGACTTGACTTGATCACGTGCGCTCAGGCAAATCCTATGTACTTGTGCATCAGGGCTCCATTAGACAACGATTAGCACTGTGAAAGTTCAAGACGAGGCTCACTTTGCATTCGTCGTTGCGGTAAAGAGCATTACGCAGGATGTCCACAGCGAGTTGGACTTCCTTCAAGCAGCTACCATCCTGTTAGGGTAGAACATACACAAGCATGTACAGGCATGTCTTACACACATTGGTTCTCTTTATGTTAGCATTACTGTCGTTTCCCAAGCTATTTTATATATATAACAGCGGAGGTTACAACTGAATTACCGCTACTATTATATTTAATATTGTCATCGGTGATTGGAGGTTGGTGGAGGGCTGATGGGAAATGCAGTCTTCACTCTGGCAACCATTATCGCTTCCACAAATCTCCTAACGCCTTTAAAATAAATACTTAATACTTTTGTGGGGGTGGGGCTCACAGTGTTTGGAAATCACCGGTGTTCACCATAGATATATAAAAAATGTGCTCATGCTGACAGTACACTGCATTAAGAAAAAAGAATGGCGCCCACGCACCTTCTTGCGCTGAGCGGCCTTGCGTTGACGGACAGACTCAAGGTGTAGCTGAGAGTAGCTCTGCTTTATCTGCTCCACACAGCTGTCTATTAGACCAGCTGAAGGAGATACAGAGATAGGAGGTTATTGCTCTATCTATGGCTTATTCTGTTTAGAAATGAATCATCTATGCACCAGCAGCAGAAACATGTGATGTGACCACATCCACTACTGCGGTTGAGATGGTGCAAGACAGCAGACTTTAAAGCCACTGTAGGTCGTTTTTGCGACACCTAAAGTATTTAAGTTGAGGGGACAATTACAAATGCCAAATGTGATGCATAAAGTGTAACCGCACACCGGCTCTGAGACTGACTACACCCACTGCACAACTTGTGCAGTATGGGTGTGCTAAAACATAGTCAATGAGCTGAGTGAGAGAAGGGGAGGGGGTCCCTTTTAACCTTAACGTTAACATTTTAATGTCTTGTCTCGTCACAGCTTATTATTTGGTTTACAGTTAAATATAAAAATAAATCAAATGTAGGGTGCAATTACACTTTAAATTAAATTGATTTCAAACCAATCCTCTGGTCAAGTAACCACTTCATCATAAATAGGGAGCAGGCACTTTAAAAAGACGATCGTGAGTTACCATTAGCAGCGTGATTCTGTGTGGTGGGGCTACAGGCTAGCAGTGCCATCAGCGCTTTGCCAGCTAGCTTCTTCATCTGGTCCTTAAATGGCCTCCTCTCAAAGCTCTGACATGCACACGCATGGGGAACACGTGGGGCCGTTAGCACACATCCACACATTCCCAGTGCTGCACCACTGTAGTGTGTATAGTGCGTCTACTTGGATGTGTTACCTGCAGTAACATCTCACACAGGTGAGCGGCTGGGGGACCGTTGAGAATGTCAGACAGAGGGCTTGCGCCTACGGCGGTGGCGGCATCGGCCTCCGCGGAACGCCTCTTCGTCTCCTCCGCGAACAGGGCGCAAACGAACTGCAGCGCCACTGCGTGGAGGTGGGGGCCCGCGAGCTGTTCGTTCACGCAGGCAGCTAGGGTTCCTGAGGAAACAATAAGGAGGAGCGCGCGCCTGGTAAACCTCCGGTTTATTTTTATGAATGAGATAGTGTGGCGTGTTGGATGGCGGAGCAACACCAACACAAAATTCACCCGTCTTAATCCCTTGACAGCTTGATATTCATTCATGCTTGAGGCACTCGATGACACAGAAAAGAAAAAAAAACAGCGTTAGGAGGTACACTAATCATTTACACACTGCAGGCGCCTGCACACAAAAACAACACACACACAAAAACTAACACATACATATGCACACATGCGCGCACACACAACCGCGGCAGCTATCTTTCACTGGACTCATCAGATCTTCCTGCTGCTCTATTAATCGCGAGGGGAGATGTAATATGCTGTATAGAGGACGCTGTTACCCTGCCACAGCATCTGTTCAACTCGCATACAATATGCACACACAGACAGCGATAATGGTGCTGCCACTGAGATAAAGAAGTTGTTCTTAAACGATAGATGTGGTGCTGGTTAAAGTTGCTGTGGGTAGGATTTGAGAGTTGCAAAGAGAGCGAGCTAGCTAAAACAAATAATGAAAGCGAGCAAGGATTTGGAAATCAACAACCCGGAAACCCACCCCCTCCTCTCGAGCCCGTTAGCCTGCAGTTTGCCAAGCCCATTGGCAAGCCCATTGGCAAACATGTTGTACTGTGTGCGCACATTCCTGTGATTGACAGACAAGGTAGATTCAACAAACCAATCAGGGGAAATTATTCATTAATGCATGAATGAGAACACACTCCTTTAAGTCGCTTTGTGATGTTTTAATAACTATTGAAAGGCTCAGTGGTCCTTATCTAGTGGTAATTGTCAATTGAAAAACTTGTTTCGCTACAGCAGCAACGTATACAAGAGCTCAGAGGGCTGTGCCTGCCGTTGGGGGGTGTGCAGACCGCGGTTCTGACTTCCCGAACAGCGTCACGAAACCGCGGTAGTTGGTATCGCGGTTTCGGTCTCAGAACCGTTACACCCCTAATATATACTGTATATGTATAGCTCTTAAAATCCTACCTACAGCACCTTAAACCATGTTTGATGAAGTGATTTGTGAAACGATGTATTAATTGCAACCCCTAACCAGAGTGGTTGCGTATCAGTCGGTGAACCAGAGTGCCTCACACACAGAGAGAGTGCCGCGTCTGTGCACCTGTAAATGTCTGCCAGCGTCTCCCCAGAGCAGAGGAGACAGATGGGTGTACCGCCGCCGAGCTGTCCCTCCTCAACAGAGTAGCCAGGAGCGTAAACACGTCTGCCCAGCAGACACAAGCTGCATCCCGGGTACACACATCTGGGGGGAGAGACACTGAGGCTGAGAGGCTGCACATTATCGGCAAATAACGCGCGGACGGCGGCCAGAATGATAGATGCCTGAAGTCACACGGATGAAGACATTACCGGCTGCAAGCACAGATACCTCTGAGGGGCCTTTGTAGCGGATCTCAACTGCCCAAACAATTGAGACTAATCATAATTTAATTAAATACACAAGTGATGAATGATAGCTTGCTTGTGGCAGTTTATTATGCGCACCATATTCATCATTTAAGACATACAGTATAAGTGTTTTTTTTTTGTTTTTTTTTTTACTGCTGATGAATAATAATGGATTTAACATTAGTTGCACCTACATCACAGATGGTTAACCTACTTAATATAAATGTTAATATAAATGCAAATGGAAGGCTATCAGCAGTGGATACTGGCGTCAATATTGTTTGACCTTGATCAGCGATACCATAGCACAGACATGTATACAATACTGTGTGAAAAGATCTGAGATTGAAGTTTTAAGGGGTTACCTAACCCTGTGGTGTCAAGCATTAGCACTGTCACCACAGAAGCAAGGAACGGTTTCAGGAAGTCCATCTGACCAATCAGCTCCGGCCTCACAGTGACACAGGTGTTTAGAAACTTGGAGAAACCAGATATGAACTGAAGTGACGTGATGACCTGGCGAGAAACATGGACACAAGCACACGTATGTGTAAGGACAATCCAAAGGCTACGTGCACATATGGACGGTCAGGTTGTGAAAAGCTGGCTTTCAACATCAAGGGATCAAAAGCTATTTTTTCTCTAGATTTAAGATGAAATGAAAATCAGACAGTAATTACAGAGCTATTATCCAATTATTTTCAACTCTGACAAAGCAGAGGCCATTTCTCTCTCCAGATTGGAAATGAAATGAAAATCCGTAAAATACCAGCATTTACTGTATTCTGCTGTTTTAAACTTTAGGAAAACAGAGGCTTTTTTTCCTCTACACTGTAAATTAAATGAAAATGATTAAAACAACAAAGCTTTTATTAAGTTGTGTAAACAGAGGAACATGAAAAAAAAAAAAAAAAAATGATTTATTATGTTTCACAAGAGTATTATTCCACCTACACAAACCTCTTCCAGAGTGCTCAACTCACACAACATCTGTCGCCATTGTGAGTCACTGTGGTGAGTCACAGTGGCATAACAGTAACAGTTCATAATCCTGACACCGCTTCAAATCTTCAAATCCTCACCTGGCTCTTGATGTCTTCCCACTCTGCTGGTGAGATGTGTGGCACCCTTAGCTCCGTCAGGCATTTCTCAATGGACCCGGCTTCCACCACGCTGCAGAGAAAGTAATGGCATCAGAAGATGTTCTCTGCCGTTTCCAGGTTATTAATAGCTTTTCAAAGCTTATCCAGAAAGAGAATATAGAGAGTATTACTATGTTCATTCTTAAAGCGACTCTATGTGTCACACTAAGCGCACCGGTATCTCAGACCAAAACAAAGGCTTTGTGTGTGCAAAACACACACACAGACGCACAAGCACACACATAATAATGCAATTATAGTGCAATAATACTGTTTGTAAAATACCTATGGCTACATAGTCATCAATAAATAGTTAAATTGGTGGTTTCCTACACTGTTAAGGTTAATAGGTCATTTAATCCTAACAGCATGTAGTCTTTCTTAGTGTACCACCACTGATGTTTAATGTATAGGTCAGAAAACATGCGTTGATATGCCCAGCCTGGCTATGCACTGTGCCCATGCGCTATGCGATGTGCCCATGCACTGTGCCCATGCGCTATGCGATGTGCCCACGCTACTCTTCTCTGATGACAGAGAAAGACCAGTATTACAGTTGAACCTCATCAGTTAGAGTGTGTTTGACCCTCCCCCCCTGCCATTATAATCTATACAATCCCGACAGCCAGGATCGCCAAGATCTCTCAAATAAATAGTTTGATTCGATTTGGTCGTCACAATATACCGGTAGGGAGGGAGAGAAGGATAAAATGGGCTTGGGTCAACATTGTCTGCCATATGATTTCTCCACAACCAGCTAGAATAATGTCAATGTCCCAATGCTTGAATGACCTTACAGGCTCGGGTGTTGGCGCGCGTGTGTGTGTGTGTGTGTGTGTGTGTGTGTGTGTGTCCTACTTCGCCAGCAATGGTAGGAGCCGGTGATGCTGGAGAGCGGTGAGGGTGAAATCTGGCAGAGCGGCCAAAAGGTTGGTCAGCAGGCCACAGTGGGCAGTCAGGAGGTCAGGCGTTACCGTGGAAACGGGCTGCGCCGCCAGGGGCCCGCCTTGTCGGGAATGCCGGCGGGTGGCTGAGTCACTGACGTCTGTGTCGCTCTGGCCTGCACGACATGCACGCACGCAGTAGATGATTGGACCGACGTATTTATTATATAATTCATGTACTGCGTGCAGCGTGACACATTATAGCCACAATACAAACCAATAACAGAGAATACTGTTCCACTAACACTTTTAAAGCCACATTCATGTCAAGCCCAAGTTCTATAAAAATTTTTGGTTGACTAAATGGGGGGAAAAAAAAAACAGCCACCCCCACACACACACACACACACACACACACACACAGTGGCTTAGACAGAGGTTTCTGTTTGGAGACAAAACTACAGACAAGGTTGACGCGCTTCGACAGCTGAGAAATAAACGCGCCGAGCGTGCCGGCAGACGTGCACAGACACAAACACAAGCTCTCTACAGTACCTTGAGCCATCAGTCTGCTGGCTGCCGCCGTGTCCACGGTGGGAGATGGCGAGGGAAACACAGGCGTGTGTGAGCCTGAACCCCTGATCTGGAAGAGAGACAGAGCTCGTGTAAGATTTGCTGGGAAAAATGTACTATTTGCTTATGAACACTCATTTGTGAGCTTAGTAGGACATCCAGACATCACATAGAAAAACTACTGAGGGTTAGTTAGAAGGTGATGCGGAGTCACGCTACGAAGACATACTTATACTTAGAAGACATATTTATACTTAGAAGACATTTTTAAACATAGAAGACATACTTATACTTAGAAGACATATTTATACTTAGAATAATAACTTAAACATATTAGACAAACTTATACATAGAAGACATACTTATACATAGAAAGCATGCGGGTATGTGTGCCTAACGGTATATCGAACCGTTTATCTAACGTTCAGTGCATTATACACCTTAACATATTGTAAGTATTGCATGGTGGTATACGTATTCTGACACAGCAGCAGGAAGGATAAGGGAAATGCCCTTATTTTAATTATGATTTTACCATTTTATATTCCTTATGTTGTTTTTACTGTATTTCTGTATTTTCCCTGGCAAGCACAGTTGTGCATGTTATCCATCTCTGTAAAGCACTTTGAGCTGCAATTATTGTATGAAAAGTGCTAAACAAATAAAGTTTATTATTATTATTATTATCCATTGCGGTCTGTAGTGGGCTACTGGGCTTCAGACTCTCGCACACGCACAGTCAACGTGCACATGTCTGCGCTGAGCTGACAATATTTGAGTGTAGACCCGGGCCTTTACCTTGCACAGTGTGTGTGTGTGTGTGTGTGTGATGGTTAAGGCTCACCACAGTGCTGGATGTGGAGAGGGAACTAGAAGCTCGCCTGGAGGTGACAGCGTGTGGTGGGGGGGCGTCGCTCCACACCCTCAGAGAGTCTTCTATATCTGGACCAACATGGCGACACAAAACACACGTTTCACACCACTAAATCATACGAGTGCACGCTATTATTATGGACCTGTAAAAAACAGTTTACCCAGTCCAGGCTATGGCTGGGCATACAATGTGCAACGAAAATGATCGCTGCCTCGGAAGCTTCTCCGAGGCAGGGAGAGGTTAAGCAAGGAAGAAGTTGTTATCTTTTGTTTTTTTTTGCTAAATTTAAAGTACAACAATGTATTTGTAATTATGGCATTATAATAATAGTGAAACTTTGTGGCTGCACTCCCCAAACAATGTCTCTAATAATAGCCTATACGGGCAAGGAGTGGGCAAGTCTACAAGCAAGGCTGTTGCCACAGTTCGACCAGCCAGCCTCCAAAGATTCTGTCCATATCACGCTTCATGTCACCATGGGCTTTCACACACTTCACACACAGGCGCAGTGCAGCAAAAAGGCGGAAGTTCGGTAGCTAGGGCTGGGCGATATGGACCAAAAATCATATCCTGATATATTTAGGTTAAATACCAATATATATCTGTATTTTCTATAAAGTGGGTTAAATGTTCATGAGGAGAAAAACCTGTTGTGAATATTGCAGCTATAATGCAGTTTAATCAATTTAATCCACAATTGTTTTTGATTACAGGGTACCTTGTAATACTAGGTGGCTACCTATAACTATATCGATATAAACGATATTGTCTTATTTTAGATCTCTTTTGAAAATATATCGATATAAATTACATTTCGATGTATCGCCCAGCCCTATCGGAAGCCATTAATCTCTCCTCGCAACAGGGGGTTGCAGATTAACGGCAAACGACGCCCGACAAGCCGAATGTCGTCCCGACTCTTAATGACTCATGTGGCTCAGAGATCGGGCCAAAAACGGGCACGGAAGTCACACAGTGTATGGGCCCAGCTTAAGACATTGATTGTGTGTGTGTGTGTGTGTGACTGTGGTCACAAAGGTGGTAGGGTGAGGTGAGCGATAGTGGTTCTACCAAAAAACACCCACACTCTTTGCATGGGCATGTGTGCCCCTGTGATCGTGCGCTTCTCATAGAGATAGAATAGCGGCTTTTACTAAGACTAGTTCCCCTCAGCCAACCGAGACAGTAATTCAGCTTTTATGAGATATTAAACGTGTGAGAGAGAACAGAGAAAGGCAGAAAAGAAGAGGGAGGAACACAAACAGAAAAAGAGTGCATGTGAGTGTGTTTGATTTAAAAGAAATGAGCCACCGAGCATGCAAGTCTGCATGTCTAAAACAAGAGGTTTCTACAACGCTCAATGAATGAGATAATAGCGCTACACAGCCACGCCTGACATCACATTTGATTGGTTCGGTGGAGAGGGAGGTGGGCGAGTGAGGAGCCTACCAGAGCAGCTCCCCTGCCAGCCGGGGGCGGGGCCTTGGGCCTGCAGGTGGAAGGTGTGCCTGCCCCGGTGACAAGAGGAAGCAGCGAGCGCCACCTGCTGGAAGTACTGGCAGTGGTAAAGCAGAGCCTGGAGGGCGGGCAGGCCCACCAGAGAGACGCCCGCCACCTCGTCATGGACACACGGGTTCTGGGTGGTCAGGAGTCAAGTCCATGTATTTAGCAAGCACATTAAAAACAACATATGCTGTACAAAACAATGCATACAGAGATACTGTATAATCAATATGGACATGCGCAGGGGACTTGTTATACTGTGAGTCCACTCAAGGAGGGACGTGTGTATGTGACTGTGTGTGCTTGACAGAATAACTACATTTTAATAAATTACAATAACCGTATTGTCCGGACTACAAATCACATTTTTTTGTTTTATTTAGTTGTGTGTATTTTGACTACTGCATAAAAAACTACAGCCAAGAGATGGCACTGTATACACTCGTGGAAAATTACAACTGGCTACTGTAGCATCAAAAAACAATACAAATGCTACTTATAGCCTGAAGCAATTATAATTGCAACTTATATATGTGATTAATACTCTAGTGCGTTTGTCCAGAGAATGACTTATAGTGAGTAGAATTACATGCATTAAGGAGCAGTTAGGGGTTAAACATCTTGCTGAACTGAACAATGCTTTTAAACAGGGTGGGTTTGTTGAGGATGAGACCTACGACCCTCTGGGTGAGAGTCAACCACCCTTACCACTATACTACCCTGTACGGATGGAGTGATTGACTGACCGACCGACTGACCTTCCAGTCAGAGTCCTTTGCCTCCTCTCCGTTGGCAGGCATTGGCATTACCAGCAGGTTCTGCAAAATAAACGCAGCCTAGACACGCACGCACACGCGCGCACACACACACACACACACACACACACACACGATGAAACCAACACTGCCACCTGTCTGCACTTGGCAGGTAACACAAGGCAGACTATTTTCTACCTCTGTCATTGTGTCAAGAACTAAACATGCCCTTCCTGTGCTGTTCATACAATTAAAGGCACATAGGAATATAACCGTATATTCTTATACAATATCGTTTTAACAATAATAAAAACCACTGGATAAAACCAGATAAAAAGTAGTCAAGGGCAGATTCTTTTCCCTAACACCCGCTGCTGCAGTATCACTAAATTGCCTTTACTCTGATGTTATCCCTAACACAGATAAACACGCCCAGAGATTCCTTATGGGATGTAGTTGCTGGTCTGAGAGGATGGTTAATATTCCATATGTGTAGGCTAGGGCTCTGGCTGGGAGCAGCTGGGCGTGGCCTGTTAGCAGCTCCAGCTCGGTGGGGCGGTGCTGGTACCTCTCTACGGACCGCGCTGCTCTCCCACTGATCCAGCAGGATGTTGAGCAGCGTGCCCCACAGCCCCCCGCTGATGTTCTGGCAGCTGGCACTCAGCGCACGGCACCCGCTGGGCACCGAGGAGAGAGCGGAGCCCACGCCCAAACTGGCAAACCTCACCTGAGAGGGAGGGGGGAGAGGGAGAGAGGGAGGGAGAGAGAGAGAGAGAGTGGGGGGGGGGGGAGAGAGAGAGAGGGAGAGAAGAGGGAGGAACAGAGGGAAATAGATGTGAGTGCATGTGAGCGTATTTCATTAAATGAGCGACAGTATGCGCGTCCATAAGCGGTTGACAGCAGAGATCTAACAAGTGCCACTCCAGACATCTATGAAGTCTCTGTCTCAGGTCTCTCGAGATATTCTGTCATAAAAAAAAAAATAAATAAAAAAAAAAAAAAGTGGGTGGGGGGGGGGGGAGTAGTTTTTTTTTTTTTTTTTGTTTTTTTTTTTTAAAGCTGTCAATCTGGCATTTTCACAGCAAGGAGTCCCTTGTCAATGCACTCCGCTAGACGGGAACATATAGAATATGTTTAGGAAAACTAAGCTGTTGTGAAGTTTACTTTTGTCGTTTCATGTAGTCGCTGGTCCTTAGTGGATCCATTTTGTCCCAATTGCAAGATGTCCCCTGCCAGATACTTAAGACATATCGCTTTGAAATCCGTACCAGAGCTACAGCTCTCCACCTCATAACACTCCCAATAAGTCATTGACTGTCTATGACGATCCTTTATAAACATCTAATATAATAATAGTTCTACTGTTCTGTTAAATAATCTTAGAATATTAAGCATTTTTACTGGTATTTTAGGCTGATAGCAATTATTTTGAGGATTACTGATATTGTGTAAAGACTTTACATCACACTTTGCAGTAAAGTGAGCTGTATACAGAAGGTTAGCCATGAAGACATGCTGCTATCATTATTCTAACAGAATGTGTGTGTGCATGTGTGTGTCTGTGCATGTGTGTGCATGTGTGTGAGTGTGAGTGCGTGCGTTGAGTGGTACCTCAGGATCCCGGTCCACCCAAAGTGGGATGAGCCAGGCCAAACCAAGCTGAAGACCACTGGCTTCTTCAGGTGCTGCTTCGTGTCCTAAAGACCACTGGGAAATGAAGTTCTGAAACAAGAAGAAAACAACAGTATGGCAAGGCTTTGGAAAAGAAAACAAATCAGCTTTCAGATTTTTTTGACAACTAGGTTAACCAGATTTGGCATTTCAAAATTGTTTCACAGACCTTCAAATGGTAATTCTGAAAACAGTGAGAATTGCTCTCTACCACTAGAGGGCAGTCCAGGCTGTGTCCAAGGCAAGCACTGCTCAAGCAAAATTTAATATTGGACAGTATGTGCAGACTATTTAGAAACAGAGCTCATTCTCACCACCAACCTCATATTACTGGAATATAAAGTAATTTGACAATTTCCAGCCGCATTAGTGTATCATCAACCAATATCTCAGCAGTGTATTATTTAATGGTATAATTTATTTTGATATCTCAGACCATTTGCTAAAATTCTATATTCCACCACATAAAAGAAAGACATATACACTCCACAGAGCAGTGTAGCTGATAACATCAAAACAGCATGAGGTTACCAATCAGCTCTTAATCAAAAACATAAATATCTCCATCTCTCTACTATTTGTAGATTAATAAAGAAAATAGCATTTTGTAGGCACACATTTGGTAAAATCATTATGGTTAATCAAGTTGCGTTTTATGGTTAATGAAGTTAACAACCCCCCTCCCCAACCCGCCCCTCCCTATTATTAATAATTCAAAATACTAAAACATTTGCTTTTCTAGCTAGTAGACCTACTGGTAGTCTTACGGAGGGGCACTCGCAGGTTTCCTTCACATGCATAAAACAGGTTGTGGTTTTAATGCTAAACGCGTCAGTCGGTAAATGGTGCTGAGAAAAGTGCCAGTCTACAAACCTGGACCACAGGGCTCTACCACACGCTCTGTGCTCACAGTTCACAGACACAGCAAAAACACAAAAGGAAAGAATTGAACGTCTCCGCCATACTTTGATTGACGAGAAACTATTGACCAATTGCAAACTTCCAGGTTTCCACTGGGATACACCCCCTCCTATTCAGATTTTGTATCTCTCCAGAAAAACAGTTACATGGTATTCAGGTAGTGCTCAAAGCAAATGCAGCAGATGAAGCAGCTCATATAAGGCTATATATCTTTTTGGTTTATTTTTTGGCATGGTGCCACAGCCATAGCGAGCTGTAACTTTGACCGGCCGCTCAGGAACGCTTACGATTCTCCCGATGGCCAATCTGACTCTGAGCCTTGCTGTACTTTGCACAGAACGCTTTTGTTTCCTTTTCAATTAACATGCTCAGGCCCCATAGAGTATCATTACATTTTGACACACTTGTCTCCCTTTGTTGAACAGTCTGGTTGAGCTGGAGTTGCTCTTTTTTAACATGACCTGAATAGCTATATGAGCGGTATGTCACAGCACATAGTATAAGTATCCATGTTGTTATTGTTACTGACCGCACATGCTAAATGCGGTTGTCAAGCAATAGTCCCCACAGTAACAAAAATAGTTCACGTTGTCATTCTTGCGCCCTGCAATTCCTCATAATATCCGAACACGTAGCTGCTAATTAGCGTGTGCACAGTTCACACTGACCTCGTCTTTGCTCTCAGCCATCATCTCGTGAGAGAGGTGAAGAAGGCAGATGATGGCGTTCTTGGTCACGCCTTTCCCCATGAAGGACATGGAGTTACCACCCCACTCGACATAGAATGAGGAGATCACCTGTGTGAAGGAAGCATAATTCTTCAAGTACTGCATGACGTGATATTTAGTTAAAAAGCAGAACGCCATCTGGGTCACGCCTACAGTGCATCATAATATCAGAGGCAGACGTATACGCCTACCTACCTCTGTATGCTGTAGGGCATTTGGTAGAACAGGCATAGGTTACAATTGTTAGAATTTGTATTTGAAGGATAGCCCATTAAAATGCACCCATCGTGTTGTCAATGAGGTCCCAGGTTTATATAGGCTGGCCTACAGTTATGCATCAGGCTCAGTTCTGTTCATTTATTAATGTGTCCATTGTAAATGTAAGTGTATTTAACACCTGTATTTAACACCTGTACTTCCAGGGAAGTGTTTTTCTACTCACTATTAATTAAGTGTTAACTATTAGTTTCCTGTCGAATCAGAGCAGACTTCTTCTTCTGAACACCGGGGGGGCCTGCTGCCGTGTGTCTTGCAGCTCGCCGCATTTAAATCGGCGTTAAACACCGCGGCGGATAATTGTTTCCCTCCACCTTGGAGGAGCGGTTCGGGCTGGGGGGACGGCACTGGAGGGTCAGTGGAGAGGAGAGAGAGCGCAAGGCCAGCTGAGCCTGGGGGAAGAGTGTGGAAGAAGGGGGGGGGGGGGTCGTACCCCCACTCCAAGCGTAGATGAGAGGTGGAGCGAGAGGGAGAACAGAATGAGAGCTAAACATCGCTATGTATTCAGAGAGACATACACGGCCACGAGGGAACGGCGCGAGTCCATTTTTAATTCCTTACCCGTGAAAACTTGTTCGCACAGACGAGGTAAACAAACACGGACGCTATGGTGGACGCGTGTTCTCCTTCACGGGCGTGTCCTCCTGACCAGACTTGTGAATGCTGCAGAAGCTGCTGCGTATCATGTCTTGTTTTTTTACTTGTTTTTTTCTGTGTTTTCTTTTTTCTGTTATGGACTGCTGAGCAACAAACCAGATGGAATTGGCATGCTTGATTATTATTATCATAATCTTCACAGTGTGGCAAATCTAATCAGGGTATTTTTTTTCTTCTTCTTCTTTCTCAGACCCACTGTTGTTCACGTTGTGCATCCAAATATGGCTCGCTTCTAATTAATTCCACAGACACTCACAAGTGTTGCTTACATTCATTTTTTAGAGGCATTCTGACCTTCTCGCAGCTTCTGAGAGAATAGGAGGCTTCCACATGCACATGAATAAGCACGCACGTGCACGCGCGCACACACCTCCAGCAGATCACTGAGGACCTTTGAGCATAGAGAGAGGGGTTCCAGGTCTGAGCAGTGGGTGCTCCAGCCGGGGGTGGCCGTCACAGCCACCATGCCCAGCAAGGTCCTCTCCAGACTGGGTAGGCCGTAGAAGCGCGGGGCGTCTGACACGCGCAGGGTCTGGAGTGAGCGCACAGCCAGATGGCTCCGGAAGGGGCCGGCCAGTGCCAAGCATTGCCTTGAGGGACAGGATGAGAGAAAGACAAGAAGTTGATAGAGGTTCTGATTATTTCAGTTTAAGATCAATGTTATTGTCCCAAAAAGGAGAATAATAAGAGAAATTATAGTAATACAGAACTATAAAATATAATAACACATTTACTAAAATATTTCAGGTAAAATTTGATTTAACAAAATGTTCAAATCAAGTAAAGTATTTTAATAGCTGGGTAGTGCGTACAGTGTGTGGTCCAGCACAAAATAAGTATGATGTCTCCAGTCGCCACTAATAAACTCATGTAAAAAGAAATACTGTCATGGAAAGCCATTCATTTTGTCATAAGAACACAATAAATTAATTAGAAATGAAGAACACATTTCCTAATATTACGGGTAATACAGGGGCACAGGGCACCGTAATATCGATAGTGCTCCCATGGCCTCAGGCTACCGGTAGGTAAAACTAGATAGCATGTTAGATAAGTACTGTATACTGTATGACTGGCACTGTGTTTCCTCTGTGTTCATTTAGGTGTGGCACAATCATTGCAAACACCAAAACAAACTGGCTACCTATTTCTATCAAACAAAGTTTCAATAAAGTTTTGTAAAGCCCGATCTATTTTCATGCAGATAGAGAATCTGTCTCAGCTCGAGACAGTAGGCCTGTAAACCCCGGCAGGCAGCCTGCATGCAACTCAAGGAACACAGCGTGTGATACAGAAGCTTCTGAGGCAAAAAGAGTGCATGATGAACTGGTAGTGTACCTTAGCCTAGACAACTAACGAATCATAGCCTATAAGATAGTAATTCATTCAAAACGTGCATGAGAGACAGAAACTGATTTGTGATTCGTTGAAACGTAACGTGTCCACTGCAACCTGTTTTCTGTGATTTCGCTAGCAAACTCCAAATTGGGCCTAGAGTACGTGATCACTTTGGCTTTCCAGAAGAGCGCATTTATTAGGGTGCCGTCAACAAAGGCCTACACTGTAGTAGAGAATAGATTTTAAACATGAGCACTGTAAAAAGTTGACTGACTACACTACGGTATAGTGTATATTCTGAACATGTACCAGTGTGTACCAGTAACCTTCAAGACATCAAAATGCAATGATACATTACCGGTAAAGTAATTTCAGGGAGATGGAAACTATATTTCAGCTTTTTTGGGAGGTTTATCCTTAAAAGCAAATGTAACCAGATCCAATGTTCTTGCTACTATTTGTTTTATGGCGAGGTCTGTGGAACCCACAAGAAAAGGGGGACACCCGGGTGACCCCCACTAACCTTTCTCCCCATGCTGTAGCAAAAAGAACATTCCAGAGGATTGGCAGTTGTGCAAAGTCCTTCCTTTGCCATTGTGAAACGTCAATGTAACTAAAACACGGTGATTAAAACACTAAGGAACATTGCACGTATGAGACCAGACAGAGCTTTCATGTAGCCAACAGAAGGCAACAACAATGCCTACCTGTCCGTGGTGTGTGTGAGGCGGTGGAGTAAGGTGTTAAAGAAGCTGGCGACCTCTCGCTGTAGCCTCTGGCTGATCTGGTTGCTCAGCTCCTGTGGCCCTGCTTGGCCTTGCCCGGAGCTCGTTGTGTCCCCGTGGAGCAGCAGGTCAAGCAGTGTTACACTCTCCTGGACAATCACCAACACTCTCCCAATGTTAAAGGAACCCTATCTAAAACATGTTTTCTCACTTATGTGGTCTGAAGGATATAAATGGGTTGTGGTCATTTTGGAAGAATTCCTCTGTTGTAAAACAAGTCCGATTTGGCCCCAGCTGTGACAGAATTTCTGGATTCAGTAACCAATCATATTCATCTCTGACCTATCCTGCCACTCCCAGGCAGATAGCCAATCATGTTGGGGCATGCTAATGCAACAGAAAATTAAAGGGAATGTTCAGCATGAAAGCAAAAACAATCTGTCCAAATGTACCTTTCCCAAGCCCCGCACTTTTTGCATGTCTTCCAATAAAATGTTTTTAATCTGACGGAACCTTCCTTCAACCGTCTTTTTTGCTGTAATAGCTTTCCATGGTGTTGTGTCCTACCTAGTTACAGTAACTAGGTAGGACGAGTGAAAGGGGCAGGGCTTGGGAAAGGTCAATTGTAAATTGAAAATACGATACGGCTTGTTTTTGCAAACAAATAAAAAAAACGTCAGGCAGGGTGTTGAGGACCATGTGCTTCTCTTAGGGGGTCTTGGCTCAAAAATGTTAGAGAAATTGTAATAATGGGTCATAATGCGTGAAACATGGGACATGGACCAGCTACATCTCCACCCTCCAGAACGCAGTAAGTAGCAGGAGCCTCATACAGAGTTCCTCATGGCACGACACACAAGCATAGTTAATGTGAGTGCAGGGAGACAGATGTTCCTGAAACAGCTCAGTAATTACAGCGAAGTCGGAGCAAAGCTGAGAAGCACATCCCTACCAGGCAGTTCTATCTGAAGCTGCACTATACCCACCAGGGAAGGGCCCATTGTTTACACACGGTACACATTAATGAGAAAGCCAAGGTGAGGGCTGATTAAATCCTAAAAGTAGCTCTCCTAGCTAAGAGAGTGGTTTTCTCTTCAGGCTATGGAGGAATCCAGCTTTGTTAGAAGAGCGCAAGAAATAATATCTGCCACGGTTGTGAAGTGGCATGTTGCTACGAACCGTTTTCCCTTGTAATGAGACAGTAATATATTCGGCTAGTCTGTCAGTGTAAGATT
Organism: Amblyopsis rosae; assembly: GCA_025399935.1. Lineage (NCBI taxonomy): Eukaryota > Metazoa > Chordata > Actinopteri > Percopsiformes > Amblyopsidae > Amblyopsis > Amblyopsis rosae. Next base: position 2,289 of record JAODTR010046920.1, on the reverse strand, counting down.
TATTCACACTTGGACTGCATATATAGTGTACCGTGTTTGTTGAAAGAGGCGATGCCAAATTGATTAATACATAACAATTTTACCGCATACACACGCATGACAAACACTATAGTGCTGTATATTGTTCGGGGAGCACAAACTCTATTGTTTGTTGGCTTTAAGAAGAGATTACATAAAATAATATATTTTGTATGACAGCAGTCTTACCAAAACACACGTTTTCCTCTCAAGGCGCTCCACAAATGAACAAATTAATCTTTCATTTTTTTCCCTCATCCTGAATTGTTCAGATAACTCTGAGTGACAGTTGAGAAATACTTCATGCTGCCACTGAAATGCGCCCACAGGCTCACTTGATATGAGCCCAATTTAACCTAAGTAGTTCTAAGTGCTTTTAAGTTGGGTTGGTGGTGGGGGGGACAACTCCTCTCCCTAACCTTACTACAGACCTTCTTCCTACCCCTGGGTAAAACATCTAGCTTGTACGAGCAACGTTCGTACTTGTCTGAGGAGCAGCTCCAGTATCCACTGTAGGTCTTTGTCCGCGGGGTCAGACTGCACCTTGACGCTCGTCTGTTTGAAGAGGGCATCCAGGAATCCAACGATATCCACCAGCAGCCTCTGGTCTTCTGCGCAGGCAGGACGCACCTGTAGAAACCTACAGGGAACAATGGACGTCGGTCACTCGCTCACACAAGTTGCCTCTGGGCCTGTATATCATTAGACTGCAGTAGAGACCTTATGAGGTCAAGTCTTTTAGAAATGAACATCAATTAGCAGGAGTAAAATTGGAAACTGGAGTGCATTTGTGTTATGCTTAAAAAAGAAATGAAAACCATTTTAAATATGTATTTGTGTATTTGTGTGCAAACAATGCTGGATATTGTATAACTTTTCCTGCTTGAAAACCATTTGGTGTTAGTCATTACCAAACAAAATAGGGAGTGGGGGAGGTTGATATTTTGGATTTTCAATAAACCTGCTAGCCCGGTTACGAGGAGCATGAGCCCATTCCGGCACAGAGCGCTGGCTGTATCGACCCATTCACAGTGTCGTTCCCTCAGTTCAACTCAGCCTGAGGAGGTGCATCATGGGAGCTTACCTGCCGATGGCAGGCTGCCACGCCAGGGACTGAAGGATGTCGCTGCAGGTGTGGGCGTGGCCGCGAGAGAGGGACAACCGTTCCGTCAGCAGGTAGAGGCGGAGCTTGCCGATGGCAGAGGTAACAGAGCTGTGTCCTGCTGCCGTGGCGATGGCCTGGATGCAGTCCTCTAGGCTGGCCGGAAGGTGCGTTGCCCGTAGCAACAGAACCTGTGCTTCCGACAGCCTCAGGTCGCTGTGGAACCTTGGAAAAGAGAAAAAGACTGAATGTTCTGAAACAAAGTGGCGAACACCGCTGACAACAACAAAGCCGTAGCACTACACATTGCTTCACAATGCGTTTCAATGTGTGAGGCGGCGTTGCTGAGGGATATGTTGTTGATTTGAGCTCGAAGTTAGCAAGCGTTCTCGAGAATAACTAACCCTGCCTTTAAGTCAAGTCAAGTTTATACAGGCCTTAATCACAAAGGGCTTTACAGCATACATTTCACTTAACATGCTACTTCCCCTGTTTCTTTTAAATGCGAGAACTCAATGAACTGGCCGTCTCCCCTGACAAATAACCGTCTCCCCGACACCCTCGGCAGGAATTACAGGAGTAACAAAAACAGAGGCTCTCACTCGCTGGTGTTGCCGCAGCGACTGGCGAGCTCCTCCAGCAGGTTGTCCATCCCAGAATGCCATGCGGTGTTCCAGGCCAGCTGGAGGGCGTGTCGGGCCGGGCCCAGGCTCAAGAGGTCAGCGGTGGGGGGCAGCACAATGCAGTGGGGACTGACTGCGTGGTGGCTCGCTGCCTGGAACGGCAGGTTGTACCTGGGAGAGAATATGTATGTCTGTATGACACGTCAGTATGTCTGTGCACGACACTGTGGACCCTATTGTAATGATCTAAGCACACGAGCTAAAGCCTTTTTCACATTGCCGACGTACGCCAATGCGGCGCAGAGCACTCTCGTTACGCTACGTAGAAGTAGTCACTGCAACGCACGAAGACGATGGTCTCGTGGCCGCTCTGTGTGCGCATTTTTATAAGACTGCTGATTGTTATCACGGTCAAGCAGCTGAAGCAATGCTTGGTTATGGATTGCAGCTATTGCTATTCGTTAAAAGAAATTCCTCTCCGGGAACCATCACCTTATCGTGGTGGAGAGGTTTGGGTGCCCCCATGAACCTGAGGGCTGTGTTGTC
>JAODTR010046909.1:0-18756 GCA_025399935.1 Amblyopsis rosae | reverse complement strand
GCCCTGCATGTTTTAGATGTCTCCCTGCTCCAACACAGCTGATTCAAATGACTGGCTCGTTATCAGGATTCTAACGACCCATTCATTTGAATCAGGTGTGTTGGAGCAGGGAGACATCTAAAACATGCAGGACAGTGTTCCCCGAGGACCAGGGTTGGGAAACACTGCACTAGCGTACAGCATCCCGGCAACAGGGATCCAATTCCATCACAACTCTAGCATCAATCACACATTTTATTTACAATAATTTTGGTTGTGTTGTTTCTGGTTATTACAAGAAACCCTGAGAAGAAATGTGGAAATAATAATCTACTGTCTAATGTCCATGTTCAGGGACATTTCCAGTAATTTATTATTTGCAGAAATGCCATTGTTGTTCCTCTTGAGTTTTGAACTGTACACATACTTGTATTTGAAACTTCATATTTGAAACCAATTAAGTACAGTAAAGCCATGGCATTATCATCTGATGTAATCAAAATTAACATTGGCGGGTTGTATTAACCAGTAAGTTATTAATTGTATTTACATAATAAACTGTAAATGTTCTTGCTGTTAAATATGAATACAGCATGTTGACACAGGGGGTCAGTGTTTACTACAGTAGCAGTTGAGGACAAAAATGATCATAATGAAAATCCTCACTGCTGATTGGGGGACATCTTTAACACTCACTCATAAAAGCTGTTAAACTATGTATTACATAACATTTACAGTAGATGGTCATCTTTATCCCAAACAGACCATGTGAGATGCAGGTATATTAATATGTGTTTCCTCAGCCAATGTTAACTTTTTTTGTTTGCTAAATGAAATATGTCGAGATAATTGAATCCGTCTGTCTGCCTTTAGTGAAAGGACTCTATGTTTAATGTAATGTGTTTGATTGGTTGCAGGTAGTAGAGCAAAGCAGTATTTGTGTGCAATGGATCATTCCTGTCAGTTACCGCTCATATTGACCTATATTTGTATTTTATTACACTCAGGTAAGACACAATTTTTTTATATTTTCTGTTATGATAAATTCTGATGGAGATTATTCATATTTTACATTTGATATGATTAGTCATTAGGAAAAAGTAACTGTACAATAGCAACAATAGGCATATTCAACACAGAAAAAGAATATACTGTATCACTTTTAACAGCCCAAAATTCAGAAATACATGTACCATTTCCAGTGATATATTATGTAATACATGTATTTAAGATTTAAGAATATTTTATATGGAATTGAAAACTATTACATATTATCCTTAAATAAATCCCTTTAGACGTAAATAAATAATAATGCCATGCACTATACTCTACATAAGTCACATATGGCCTGTTCATAGTTTGTACTTGCTTTGCAGCAATATACATTCATGTTAATACAAGTGTGTGTGTATGTAAATATATACACAGTATATATTTAATTACCTTGCACTGTAGAATACTACTGCTAGCACTTGCAATCTACATTTCAATGCTTTGTACCTAATATATTTGAATAATAATAATAATAATAATAATAATAATAATAATAATAAATACATTTGTATTGACAATATGTGAAATGTTATTTTTAAGTGTCTCAGATGATCTATTGTCATTAACAGTTAAAGATAGCAGTGAAATTATACCACTGGACGTCCCGTTCTTCTGCCAATACAGTATATTCTCTTGTTTGCAGTCCAGAATGAACACCAGCTCATAACCCCATCACAAGTGACTGCCTATATCGGGGGTGATGCGATCCTGCCATGCCAGTTCACCAAAGCCAGCGAAAATATTTCTGTTGTTCAGATGCAGTGGAAGCGGCTTGGACCTGGACGGAAAGGGACCCTTGTAGTATTTTATAAGGAACAGCATAAAATACATATTAATGGGACTATTCTAAAAGGAAGAGTCATATTTAAAAATACTCATAAAGATGAGTTCCCCTTAAAAATCCAAAACGTGACAGTTAAGGATGAAGGAATGTTCTCTTGCTCTGTTACAGTTTTTCCCTTTGGTACGATATCTAGAAACACCAGCCTTGTTGTCTTAGGTCAGTATGCAGCATAATGCTCAATGTGATTAATGTCATACTGTTTAAAAAAAAAACAACACATTGTTCTGAAGATTATATATAAAACAAGTTGTGCAAAATAATGCAGGGGATAATCATATCTGTCTTCTTCCAGACCTCCAGACCTTCCAGACTGTGTCATTATCTTCAGGTGTAGTTGCTGTTATAGTGATCACTGTCTTACTAGTACTGTTGGTCATCATAGCTACAGTTTACTTCATCATCAGAATGAGGTATGTGAGTGTATACTGACATTTGTCCTGTAACAATGTAGTACTTTTTATGCATTATTCTAATCAAATAATATTCATAATATTATATTATAAATGATAACATTCAGTAATATTAATAGTTAGTCATATTAATCTGCTACTTAGGGAAGCCCTAAAGTGCAGACAATTTACATTTTATTTATTATATTTTCTTGTGATAACAAGATATTTAATTAATTGTAACAGGAAAACAATGCTTTGTTTTTTTTCTTGGTAATTAAATAAGTATCTTCTTATCACGAGAAAGTGACAACTTGCACTCTTGTGATAATAACATATTTTTAACATCTTATTGACAGTGTCATACTTTTACAAAAAGAAGATAATAAATCAAATAAAAAGCTCCATATCTATTAATTTCAATCATGCATTAAAGCTATTGAAAATAAAAGTGTATTGTTATAATATGAAAAAGAGAATTAAATAATCAGAAATATTGATGTAAATGTTATATCTTATTTTTGTAAAAGGAAATTACCTAATGAAGCAAATAAAAATTAAGGATGGCACCAATACGATACTGAGATCGGAAATTGGTCCGATGCTGACTTAAATAGCTAGATTGGTCTCAGTGACAATTGGACAGTTGTAACGATCCATAAGGCAAATCCAATTAAATTAATTTGCATCCGTTTTCTCTTGATAATATATTATTACTGTGTGTCGTTAACATGAGAAAACAAAGCATTGTATTCCCGTGATAACAAATTAAGTGCCATTTACTTACACTGTATTCTGACAGGTGCAAATGTACTAACTTTTTTTACAGGCGTAGAGCTTTGTTCAACCATAACGTCCATGTTGGTAAGCAAGTTTTGTTTAACTGCAAGTTTCAAACTAAATTATATTTTGTACTTACTTAATTAAAACCGTCTCATTAAAGACATAGGTGGTATACCAGACACCAGAAGGTCCGTGATTAAAACAGAGGAGGTAAGATGGTTTTACAGTAACCTTAAATAATTAGACATTGTAAACACTATACACTGTATTGTGTATGCTGCTATACTGTAGCAAAATATAGCTTTGTATATATAAAATAACTAAGTAATCTAATAGCAATTTCACTTTTTATATCTTAAACTAGAAAATGTCAATATTCCAAAAGAAACAATACAGTTAAACATGCTGAAGGTAGGATTTTAGAGCTACATTTAGTGTAATTAGTTAGAAAAGACATGTCAGTTATCAGTGAGTGAAATTCTCTGTGAGAATGTGTGCTTTAGTTTATAGCCATGCTTACATACATAAACATATTTAGCGTTTTTTGTCTACTTAAAGGTTCCAAAACTACCTTACCACAATAATGTGTACAGACAATACATTTGTAAATAGGCTTTGCAATGGGGCTCTAGAGGAAGGGAGCAAAGGAGTAAGGGGTGGGTCTTTTGGGTTCTTGATTTAAAAAATATTGCTTTTCTCCTTTTTTAGTCAACTGTCCTCACTGTCAACTCTGTCAAATCCTATAGCAGCTTTAATATGCAGAAGTGAAACATTCAATAGACATTGTATTGATTTAGTGCTTGTAAATACTGCTTACTAAAGTATCCACCTTTCTCTCTCTGTTTCTAGGACATTGTCTACTCAGATGTCAGGATTAAGACAACCAGGAGAGATGACAATCATGTTTTAGCCAATGACAATCACACCGAGGGTGCTGATGTCACCTACTCATTAATAGCAGTTAATCGCAGGTCGACAGCAGGTCGGCACACAAAGAAAGATGAGTTGTACAGTATGTATATATAGTAGGCTTGAACAATGTATGATACGGAAGTATCATATTGTCATTGACATATCACTGTCAGCTGCTTTAGCCTATTATGTAAAACCGCCGCCAATGATTATTTTTCTTGTATTGTATAGACGGCAGCAGGTATACCACACTAGGCTAGACTTCTGCTTAGATTTTATCATATTCCTGTTTGCAGCATATACTGTATATGTTGATACCACATGCCGTTTGTAAAGACATGATTACAAGGAATGAAGAAAAATATTTTTCACTCAATGTTTCTTATTTACTGTATGTGTTCAAAACTTTACCTCAAAATACCTCCATATTTGCTTGTTTCCTTAGGAAGCCATGATAGCTAGCTGGCAGCTAGCATAGCAAACAGTAGCTATCCTAAACAATATGTATGCCTACTGCATGTTTTTCCAATACATTTTAAAATGTTATATTGTTAAAGTGGGCCCAGAGCCATGTAAAGAGAGTCATCATCTCTGTTCACTCAAATGGACCAGTTTTTTCCACTGCAAATGAGAATGGTGGAGCCTCAAAATAGTTTCCGGAAGTTAGCTTCGAAACTTAAAGTAGCCTACTCTATAGATTCTATTTTAAATGTGAATCGGCACCTTTATTGACTACTAATTACCAAAAACTGAAGCTATATATAAATTCACATTGCCCATCAAGCACTTCCTGGAAGTTTTTTGTCATAGGTTTTGCCTCTCCATGTGACCGTTGAAAATGTTGATCTTCCGTTGGCGTAACTCTCTTTCCATGGCTCTGAGTGGGCCGTGTGAATTAATGTACTGTAGTAGCCTAGCTTACGTTGAGGCAGGAAATTCAAGTGTGTTAAAGATCAGTCACTCATGTGAAAGGAAACTATACAACTGTACACAGGACACAACAGACTGTTTGAATTTTTTATTTCAAAGGAATGTGTGTGTACCTGTGTCTGGTGTGAACAATATGATGATTTCCATGAAGAGCTTCAGCGTATCTCCAACCTAAACACCGCTCTCCCTTCCTTTTCCCCCCAAACACACTCTTCAGTGGGAATAATAACAATCACCATACTATTAATAGTCATTTTTAATTATCCATTTAGCACTAGTATAGAAATGTGAAAAAATACTAAAGAAAATAGCGTAAATGCAAACAAAAAATGCTTGTTTTATGTATTTTGTGACACCCCTTTCACCCACATACTAACACATTACAGTAATATCCCCACCTTGTCACCTTGTTGCAGCTACTGTAACTGTATTTTTACCATTCATTCTTCCACTGTCAGTTTTCCAGTGGAGAAATATCCACAGTTCACAAAGCAGCTGATTCAACTAGTGGAGTAGTAAAGAAAATGTAAAAATATACAGCCAGGTGTTTAAGCTACTGTGAGTTTGCGTGTGTGCGTGTGTGCGTGTGTGTGGTCCTGCATGCCTGCGTGTGTAGTTGAATGCATGAATGCATGCGTAAATATATAAGTATGTGAGTGTATACACAATGAATTACATATGCATGTAAAATACACCGCTCTTTATCTCTGTGCATGCTGTATAATACAGCTCAGTACTGTACTGCTGTACATACAGTAGCCTATATAGAACCTGCGGTGGGTGATCTCTGGAAATAAATTAGTAACATGAGTTTTTCAAAAGCATAGAATAACTTTTACGACAACAATCCTGTTATCTATTGTTATCTATTATATTGTCAAGGCTGTGTTTATCATGTAGCAGCCAACAGATGGTAAGAGGGTCTAGCATCCATTTCCACTGGCATAAAATACAGTATGGCCACAAGTAGGTGATAAGGAGAGATCTACTGGTTCTGTTCAGGATTCATGCCATCTTTCTCAACACTCCTCTCTCTTCCATAGCTCTGTCACATCCCCTCTCTTAAATGTCTCGTATGCAGTTTAAGCGGATTCATAAAGAAAGTGTGATACATTAATTTCACATTACAAAGCCCATCATGTACACTTCCTGTGGTTGCCAGATTACAGTTAAAACACATTGCTAGAATGGTGCAGTGATTGACACTTGTTTTTTGCACATATAACCATGATTCACACACCATCCGCCCACACATACACAGTTCTTATTGAAAAATAAAGTAAAATTGTAAAAACTAGGTGAAAAACTAACTAATTATTTATATATAGTTCTTATTTTTGTTCTAATCCTGACTCAAGCAGAAAGATGACGAAACAATAAAAACAGAAAAATGCAAGTGAAACTACAAATATAACAATCGTGTTTCCACTTTTTTACAGTGCGTCCTTCTTTCAACCGTACCTCAAGCTCAACAGCTAGCAGCTATGGGGTGCAGGGAGGGACACAAAGCTCAAAACAAAACATTTTAGGCTTAGTCAAGTTTCCTTTGTATGCTGTAATCCACCATTTTGGACACAAATCGTATTTTTGTTTCTTCCCACTTAGAATGATGGTAACAAAACAACAAAGACACCAAAATAAACAACAGGAAATAATTCTCTGTATTAGATGGCATAAAGCATGTCCATCACAGAGGTTAAGTTCGTAGATATATTTAGCCACAAGATCGTCTGCAGAGCAAAACCAAGATGGAAGAATGCCAATCAAATCCTTTAGCTCCACCAAGTAACCTCCAGCATTTGCATTCTCTCCAGGATGAATAGGAAGTCACTTTAAAAGTGCAGGTAACCTCACAGACGTCACGACACAGCTGCAACCATTGAAGGAGACACTGTAAGTGCACACCTCGTTCCCACCGGAACAAGAGAGGGCTCCGGAAAAGATCTCCCTTTGTGCTCTCCTCCTCGTCTCTGTTCCCGTTGGCTGACAACCTCCTCACCTCTTTGCTCCACAGTGAGTTCCGCTGCATGCCTAACCGAGCAGTGTTCCTCTGTCATGGGGTCCGTCCAGCCCAGCGTCCGTCCCTCCGTCCCTCCGTCCGTCCGTCTCCGGCCAGCAGTCTCAGTCGTGCTGGCCCAGTAGGTCCGTGCTGGTGCTCTGTGGGGGCGCTGTGGGCCTGGGGGTGCGGTCCTGGGGGCTGCCGTGGGGCTGCCTGGGGCTGGCCCCCCCCCCGGCCCCCTCGCTGTCTGTGTTGGGGGAGGAGGCGGGCGGGGGCAGCCGGGGCAGGGGGGCCGCGGCGGGAGGCATCCTAGTGGAGGCGGCCCCGCGCAGGCTCTGGATGCGCCGGCACTCCTGGCAGATCCTGACGTGGGGGGGCGGTGGAGTGGTGCTGACGCCCGCGGGGTCGTCGAGGAGACGCTGGGGCCCGGGGCCCGGCTCCCCGCCTGTCAGGGGCCCCGCCCCGCTGTACAGCTTCCCGTTGCTGAGGCGCATCTCGCGCACCAGGCGGAGGGGCCGCGGGGCCCCCCGGGGCGGGGGGCGCAGCGCCGTGGCGCCCCCCAGGTGGCGGCGGCGGTGACGGGAGCGGGAGCTCTTCTTACAAGAGACGGCGTTTCTGAACTCGGTGAGCATCTCCTGACAGACAGACACCTGCAGGACAGACAGGGGGGGAGGAGGGCAGGGGAGGAGAGAGAGAAGGAGGACAGGAAAGGGGGAGAAAAGGTAGGAAGGGAGGAAGAGGTGCCACAAAATAAAAACAAAACAAACGAAAGGCAGACAGGCAGACAGACAGACAGATGGGGGGGAGGGGGGGGGGAGAGAAGCCCACAGAGGAGCAGGCAGTGGGGAGGATCAAAGATGGAGGCGTGTAACACAGAGGTGAGCAGGAGGCCATGGGGAGGTCATGGAGGTGGATCAGAGACGGGAGGACATCCAAGGAGCAGAGAGAGTTATTACAATCCAAACACCACACATCTTCACGGCACTATGCGCCACCAACACATAGGCAGGCCACGTGCACACGCACCAGAGCACAGGCGTGCACGCACACACACGCCCGGATAAATGTCTGTCCAGCATTCCAGGAGCGTGTCATACATAACGTGCCCGCTACACAAAAACAACTCATACATCTCCCATGTTAAACAGACAAATAATGTGCTCACATAAACAGAAACAGTACTCATCGTCGGAGAACAGACACTGATGGCCAAATGATAAGATGTGTGTGTGTGAGAGAGAGAGAAAGAGAGAGAGGCAGAGAGAGAGAGAGAGAGAGAGAGAGAGAGAGAGAGGCAGAGAGAGGGAGACACACAGTGAGATGGGCGACAGGTAATCCCAGAATGGAAACACAGAATACCGGTGTACATGCGAGGCATGTTAAAGAAGATACATTGTGACATTTAATGCCAAGGGAAATAAATACCCACACTACTTCATAATGCAAGCAAATATTGACATGGCTCAATAATGCTTACCAAGTTTATCTTAAAAGCAGTACGCAGCTAACGGCAAACTGCAATGCTAACACCACAGGTACAGGCAGGACATGCAAACCAATACACATGACTATGTTGTGTAACAACACTACAGTAGTTTTGCATATCCAACATTATACAGCAGTACAGTTCGGTGTAGCTGACCATTCAGCTCATTACACATGCATTTAGCACATGGAACCCCCAACAGGAAAGCATGCCCACCAAGGTTATTATAGTTTATAGCATATAAACCAGTGATTTGTAACCATTGATCCATGAAAAGTATGCTGTAGCATAATGCAGCATGCCTATAAACAACAGACAGTATGCATTGTACAGTATGGATTACATTTTAGGAGATTTTTTATTGAAGACACTCAAAATGAGAATGAGAAACGCTGTAATAAAAATATTTAAATGAAGACATTTCACGACACCTCTAAAACTTCCAATTTGTGATTTGATTCATCTAAGTTTTATATAGAGTAGCTTTTAGACAGGGTTGGTTTTGGTTTAATTTCTGTTACTGTCATAGTTGCTGTCATATTATTTTATTTTCATTCTACTTTAGGTTTTAGTACTCAACTAATGAGTGAGAGAAACAAAACAAATACATACAAAACGTAATGATTTATTTTAGTTTAGGAAATGCGCATTAAACTTTTATCGTAGTTTTCTCCTCCACTTTTTCAGTCAACATCATCTGATAACTCTTATTTCTTTTCAGTTGGCTACAGTGTAATAACCTTGATGCACACACACACACACACACGCGCACACACACATACAAAATAGAACAGAAAATGTCACAAGCTGCAAAAAAAAATAACACAAATATATACACACACACACACACACACATCCACACACACCATCGCAGGAGGGTTGGCGGGTTGCCATGGAAACCTACTGGGGTGTGTCTGCGGGTCAGGCGAGGGCAGGTATTGGGGCGTACCTCGTCGGTCTCGGCCGAGCGGCGCGTGGACCACACAAACTCCATGATGGCCACGAACACGGCTATGATCAGACCACATAACAGCACCACGAAGATGCCCCCAATGTTCTCCATGCCTAGGCCTGACAGGGCAAAACAAGCACGTGTGAATGAACTGACACTAACACGACCCTAACAGAAATGTGCGTTGGGGAGGACTGCATTCTTATTTGTTGTAAGTTATAAAGCTAGGTTGAAAATAATAACAAAATGAACCAATAAGTTGCAACCATATTGAGCCCCATTTTGAGAATCATTGAATTACTGTACAGTAATATACAGTAATGAATCTGTATTGTAAATCATGTTTTTAATTCCCGAATAGCTCAAATGAAAAATCACATTCGATGTGACGACAACACTTTGTCATCTGATGGTGACATACCTCCATTTCTATACACAAACTAACGCTAAACGAAACACATTATGTAAAGCACACCATTGCTGTGCAATAAAATCCCTGTTCAAGGCCACCAGAGACCAAGACAATCAGGCAGATAGTGTGCGCTGAGCACCCTTCACAATGGCATTAGGTTAGCCATTACAGAGTGAGGAGGGGAGGAGAGGGGAGGAGAGGGGAGGACGCACAAGCCCACATACCCTTGGCACGGTGATCCTCCTCTTTGGGACACTGGCCCCCTTCCCACCACCTCCTCTTCAATATCTCCAGCCTGTTATTCTCCTGCAGCTGCAGGATGGCCAGAGTGATCTCATCTCGGAACGGGGAGCCTGAGAGAGCGCAGGAGGGGCGTGAGAGTGAGTGGGGGGGGGGGGGAGAACAAGGGTTCATACAGTTGCTTCTTTCAGACTCTGACTGGTAGAAGGAAGAGAGGATTAGCAAGCAATAAAGAGGGAGATTACACCCAGAGCCTTGATATCCACTACACTTCCAGGCGATAAGGCAACACTGAGGGCTGATGATCTAGAACAGACCAGGAAAGCTAATTGCATTTTCTACTATCACAGCAATCCAACTGATATGAATCTTCCATTTTCCTCTAATCTGTTGCTTTTCTACAGCTTTGCGTTTCACTTTACACCAATGTACTTCCTCTTGCCCTCTCTTAACTGTCACCTACACACAAAGGAAGTGTGTTGTATTGCGCTTCATACGGCTTCATATCAGCGTATCTGAATGACTCACTCAATACGTGAAGAGATGGAGAAGTCAACTCAGAAAGCAGAAGTATTTACCAGAAGTAACTTGTCGGCTATGGTGACAATTTTTAATAATTGGGAATTCATTGTGGTTTGAGCAGCAACATTCTAAGTAGTGTGTGATGTCACATACCAGCATCACTGTGTCTACCATATAACCTTGTATGCATATATAGTGACAGCGTCCAGCTGGCAGTTAAGGGTCCTTAGGATGTAAAGGGCCCTTAGGAGGTTAAAATAACAAAACACTCCAATAAGTCATCAGATGTAATCCTTTTGGCTATAGAGGTGCCTGCCATTTAAAAAATATCACACAAGAGGAGGTGTCCTAGACTGAATATCAGCACTGCTGTGATTCGGTCGTACGTATGAGGCCGTAGGTCCAATGACAATGATAATCACAGCCTAACCGTAAGACCTCGATTGTGACATTCACAACAGCTCGACATGAGATGGTTAAAAATAGTAATAAGTGTCAGCAGATAATGATTTGTTCTTGTTTATTTCATTATTTATTTGGCTCCGCCAGCATAAATAGTCACTTTGGACACATAAACACTGTCCTACACAATAGCTTGCTACATAGGCAGCTTGATAAATTCCATTTACTTCTATCCAGAGTCTCATTGATATAGCAATCTAGGCATTCCTCCCCTTCGTCCTCTCATAACAAAGGTGCATCATTTAACTAACATGGTTTTATGCTGTGCTTTTTTTAATTTTTAGATAGATAATGTTCGTTGTTGTAATTAATTGCAAGTAACGGTTATGACAACGTCAGTAAAGTGGAGTGAAACATCATAGTTCCAGTGCTCTTAGACTGAATATCGGTACTCATGGAATGCCTCCAATCAAAAAAAGAACAAACTGCCGTATAATGTCTGACAATGTCCAACCCAAACATTTTAGTTTACTAAAATACTTTAGTGAGCGGCTGAATCAAATAACCAATGCTTGGACTTTCCAAGGCTCTCTCTGATTTGGACTCTCATCTTGAATGCTTATTGCAATACTGACTTCATTCATACATGATTATTTATTTAATAAATAAATGATACGGTCTTCAAACTATGTGAAGCACTTGGGTTCCTATAAAGTGCGCTATATAAAGCATATTATTGTATTACTGCTATGCTAGGTTTCATCTCTCCCTCCACACAGTACTGCACACCGGAGCCAACGTGGCCTATTGTCGCCTGTGCTCACCCAGGGGCATGCCGATGCCATAGCCCTTGGTGTCCAGCAGGCCTCCTATCTTGGTCAGGTTGCAGTTGAGGCCGCGGTGGTACTCGTTCATGGTGCTCTCCAGCAGGAAGGCGTACTTGGAGTTGAGGACGCGGGCGATGCCCTCCTCCGTGCTCTTGACGAACACGCTGGGCTGCTTTGAGTGCATGTAGTTCCACATGCGCTGGTAGGTCTGGTAGCGAGAGTTCTGCGGGACGGCCGAGGAACGTGGGGTTATTCTTGCAGGTAAAACACACAGGGAGACGGAATGGTATAGAAACAGATGAATGCCTTGCATTCCTCTCTGCCCCTCCCCCTACGAAGGTCACGCATTCATAACATTATCTACCCCTCCTTTGTGCGTGTCTGTGTTTCAAACATAATGGGGAGGAAATGTGGGGCTCTAGGGACAACAACAGGGCAACACCAAGGAGTGTGTCTTTAGGTGGGGAGGCTCTATCATTATGTATGCAGGTGCATATGTTTTCTGTTGGCGTGTGAAGGCATTGAGAGCATCGTGAGAAGCTTGTAAAAGCCAACACAGACCGCAGATATGCTCATGGTCTCATGTGGAGATGCCAAGGGGATACACAACACATATCTAATTCCAATAACCCCACACACACACACACACACACCTACTTTACAACAATCACACGCACATCTCACACTAACAAACGCAGATGCTGGCACAGATGCCTGAAGCGTTGTAGAATAAAACACAGGCAGTCCGCCACTTAGCACAAACACACACACAAGAAAACAGGAGAGCAGCTCAGAGGCATGCGGGCATATATGAGGACAACCAGTCACTATAGGCACAGCCATTAAAAAGTACAGGCATGGTCTGTACACGCGCGTGTGTTCACGCACACACACACACACACACACACACACACACACACACACACACAGTATTTGTGTGCAAACATCCCAAACACCTGATGTGAAATCGAAACAGGTATTTGTCAGACACATATGGTATATTTTAATAGTAAATATTAACTTTTAATACTATTATAAATGGCTTTTCCTAAATTTGTCAATGTACTGGAAAGACAGTACAGTGTTGAGAAATATAGTGGCACACAGGAAGTTATTTGGTATCAAAAAGAGGGTTTTCTGCCTTCCGCATCCATGCTACTGATAAAACTCAGGGCACAACCTAAAGTGATTCAACTACTAGAGTGAAGAAAGAGAATACAAATAAAACAACATGGCATCCAAACAAATTCAGAAACGTTGCAGTGAAATGCCGTGTTTCTCACATTTTCCAGTCTTTTTTATGCAGCTTTAAAGAAAGCGTGGTACACAGCTCTCCCTGATAGCATGGGAAGAGCCAGTCAGAGCCATTCTGATATTGTAGCAAGTCGTACCATAAAGAAGGTCATGGTACTTCCCCCATGAATGGTGCCGTACTCAATGTTGGTCTGGTCTGCCAAGTCATCTGGAGACTCAATGGGGACCTCCATCCTCTGGACGGTGAGAAAGGCCGCCAAGTTGGCTGTGTACGAGGAGATGATGATGAGTGTAAACGCCCACCTGAGAGGGAAAGAGAGATGGTATGAAACATGTTATGGATGTAAATGCATGTGCTGCAAGATTAGCTATCTTACTATTTGAATCTGACCTTGGTGGTGTGAACATGTATTTCCTGAGGAAGTTACTAAAGGACCTTACTAAAATATATTTTTCTATCACACAGATTTATTCTCATAGTTTAGGTACATGGAAAGAATTAGTCAATCATGTTTGCCTTTTAGCTCTTACAAAACCTTGTGCCATTGTGCGGGTACAGATGCTACAACATTTGCACTCACTTCCTACTGTATTTCAAGAGTTTTACTGTAGGTGTTTTTCACATATATTTATTCAAATGGAAACTGCATTAATTAAAGGTGCTATACATTGGCTTTAAGAGGGCATAATGAGCTATACATTTTGTGTAAATTATTTATTAAGATATTCAGAGCTGCCAAGTTTCACAAAACGTTCAGAGTGAGATTATACTTTTTGGGAGCATCCTAGTAGTTTTTTTTTAATGTATTTTATTTTGTATTACTGAATGTAATTGATGTCTCATTTTCTTTTAGTTCTAGAAGGAATTCTAACTATTAGCAATACATTGCATTCAGTGCAATACACTTTATGTAGCCTATACGATTCATACTTCAAATATGCAGCCTACTATATGGTCGGCATGCTTCAAAGCAGCGTCAGTGGCTCAATTGGGTATGTGCGTGATCGTGATCGATAGTCTCTCTCAATAACGCAGGTTCAAAACACTACC
Organism: Amblyopsis rosae; assembly: GCA_025399935.1. Lineage (NCBI taxonomy): Eukaryota > Metazoa > Chordata > Actinopteri > Percopsiformes > Amblyopsidae > Amblyopsis > Amblyopsis rosae. Next base: position 4,721 of record JAODTR010046909.1, on the reverse strand, counting down.
GATGAGCTGTTTTAATAATGGCAAGAAAAGCACTACTTGATTAAGATTAGAATAACAAACATATTCTGTATGCGAGATAAAGGGGAAAAAAGTTATGCTTTTTCTTCTTTCATCTGTTTTGATCATATAAATGAATATAGGACACATGTGCAACTACAGTCTCCTCATGTAGGCCTATTGAGAAATGGACTACATTTAAAAGAAGGCCTACTTTTACAACAAAGTTACATTTTCAAAACACTTAGGTCTACTGTTTTCCTACAGAAGGATTAGATAGACATGCCTTTCTAATAAGCCTGACTGACTCTTCTGCCGTTTATGACGTAGTCACCACGAACTATGCTTCTAACGACACCTCGAGAGATGTAGTTCCAACAACAAAATTTTACGACAGTGTTACGAACGTTCGTTGGAACTGTGGTTTTGGGAAACACCTGCGTCGTTTAACGATGCATCGAAGTCACCAACGTAGTTTCCTCCATAGTTCAGACTATGGTTTTGGGAAACACTTGTGTCGCAACTGTGTAGTTTTACCCATGTAGTTAGCAACGATGCTTTTTTTGGGAAACGCACCCCAGCACAAGTAGAAGTTAACAAAATCTGATAAAACATTAGATTACGACAAATATGCCTACATTGTTTTATTCATGCATATTTAATTTATGGATGTAGAGCCTAATTTAGGGAGACATTTGAAATGTGGCATCTAGTTATTTACAGTATAATTTAGGCCTATGCTATAGATCACAGCCAGGTGATGCTTTATTTTTTATTTTTATAGAATAATAAATAATTTACTGCTGCTGGTCTAGCCTTTGGTACACCCCAGAAAATGTTCCAAATAAAAAATTAAAAAAAACGATTTCCTTCCATTAGCCTATAGTTTGCCTACGTTAATACAAATTAATTAATTGATAAGGCATCAACCACCTTAATAGATAGACCTGTTACTCTTATTATCTCAATGTTTGTCTAAAGCAGGGTTCCCCATTCCTGGTCCTGGAGGGCCATTGCTCTGCATGTTTTAGATATAACAAGCTATTCATTTGAATCAGCTGTGTTGCTGCAAAGAGAGATCTAAAACAAGCAGGGCAGAAGCCCTCTTGGACCAGGATTGGGACCACTAGTCTAAAGCTATACTAAAACATTTATTTAAATCTAATGTGTTAAATAGGCTACACAAACATTGTGTTGTTGAACAGTGCATACAACGAATGTCTAGGCAAAGCCTTGGTTTAGATATCGGCAAAGCACTGTACGGTAGTCCTACATTGTCTGTGGTATGGAGAAATGCCTCACGATAAAATCTTTGATTCTTGGTATTTGGGCTTAATGCGACATAGGCTACAACAATATCAATTTAGCAAACATCAGGATCTCTCCATGTTGATGTCTAGAGCTGTTTTGTCACGCTTGGAAGTAGATTACTGTAAACATTTGTGTTACATGGCATGGCAAGCGCTGCGCCGCTACCTAGCTGCAGTAAAAAAAGAGTGATTATTCCTGCACCGCTGTTGCGCATAGCCATACGTTTCGGTTTTACGTAATATGTGCAGCATGTGGAAAGGAGCTCCGTTTATTATGGGGACAGTGGCACACAACATGCAAGTGCCAGTGATTTAGCTAGGCCTACTTATTTTGGGATTCTCAGCGTGAGAAATACGAGCTGTGGCGTGTGAGTGTGTGAAATGTTTAATATGCGTCAAAGAGTGAGACTTAGCAGCTCTGAGATATTCCATACTGTAGATATCTGTCAGCAGTCAGTGAGTACTCTGAGAAGACTGCATGTGGCCTGGTTGATTTATAAATTCGATGGTGCCCAAAAGATTTCAGATAAATCAGGGCCTCTATTACTTGTTTGGTCCAGCAAATCTACATTGCTTGTCAAATACTAAATGCACACACATACTGTAGCTACAGTACAACATTGTTGTCAATGGCCGACCAGTGGACTGAACGTTTTGAACGTTCAATTAACTTTAATGTTAAAAATGTTCTTGAACTACTTTCATAGTAGCAACTTTGCTCTGTGGGCGTGGCGAGTGTTGCTCAATTACATATAGGATGTGCAGGTCTATTTGTATTTGTATTTGTCACCATTATTTTGTAACAGTATAGCAAATGTTGCTTTCATTACATTACTTCATCTTAATTGTATGCCGTCTCATTCTGATATGAAATGCATGAAATATAAAAGCAGAATGTCTTCAAACAACCATTGAATTGGAAGAGGTTTAGTGTCTATGCGCCAACAGAGGTACATGATCTTGTGCATCTGTACTGTACAACTGAAACAGCAGTAAAACACAAACGATTGCTTTGTTGTTGTTAGCCATGTGAATGTTGTTCAACCTATTACAGCCCAACGCTTCCCTGTTTTGTAACCTGGCTTTCTGTGTTTTTGTTTTTAGCTAGCTCTTGTTGCAACTCTCAAATCCTACATAAAGCAGCGTTAGTGAGGTGTCAACAATTTTATCCCACAGCATCGTAATGGGAAATTGAGAGTCAAATAACTGTACACGTTGACAATTAAAACCACGCATATTCACACCTACACACAAAGACAGACTTGCACACAATCACACATATCACAAGTGTGTTTCGTGTGTGTCAGAAATGTCTTGTCAATCAATAAAAGTGTACAGCTTCCACAAACTGTAAGATATATATAAATATAAGATATTTTCCAGTTTGATCGAGAGAGACATACAGACAGTACAGCAGAGCTTTTCATTCCTGGTCCTGGAGGGCCGCTGCCCTAAATGTTTTAGATGTCTCCCTGCTCCAACACACCTGATTCAAATGAATGGCTCGTTAGAAGCCTGATAACGACCCATTCATTTAAAATGTCCTGTACCCTATATGGGGGGTCTTTTTGCTGCTCTCCCTGCCTTGGAGCTCCCAGAACAGAGAGACATACCACCCAATGTGCATGTCTGCAAATATAAATGGACATTATCTTTGACTATATAGTGGTCTTGACTGAACTGCAATTAAAATCATTGCAATGAAAACATATGTGGTACCACCTACAGTACATATGCAACCAACTCAAATATATATCTAAGAATCTCTGATATTTCATTGCACTTCAAACTATCTATTTTAGAAAAATATGCATTCGGTATTTGTGTTGCATGAGACAATGCATTGTTAATAGCACATTAACTTGGTAAGGGTTCAAGCTCTAACTGAGTACCATATTTCATAGGCCAAAATAATTATGCACGATTAATTGCGCAAGCTCTAATTCCCACATGTAAAATAACAGCCGTGATGAAAGAGCTGGTGAAATGTGCTTCCCTGTTTGGGCCTCCATGAGGAACCCTTTATTATCAGGTATCCAACTACTGTACAGTGCATGTTTCCACCATCCCTGTCTCAAAGCACACTTCAATGATTTCTGCAGACTTTTGTAAGTGCATGCTTCTGTCACATTGTCTGGAACACGATGATGATGACGATGATGATGATGATGATTGTGAGGGTAGTGTGTTGGTTTTTGTCCACGTGAAAAGTAAACCTCAAAGCGTGTGTGTGTGCATGCGTGTACAGAAGCTTGCGTTTGTGTTCCGTTGCAATAAATTACAGTTGTGCTCACATTCTTTCAGAAGACACTCGACGCACACACACACACACACACACAAACCTACAGTGTACTTACCAAACGCCACTAACACACCGTGTGGACAGGGCTCTGGGCATGATCTCTGATCCCTGCTGCATAAAGCCCCCAATTGGGAACCACAGGCTGTTCCCCAGCGTGTATTGGTTCTCCAGCATGTCCTTGCGCTCCCGTAGACACGGGTGGGGGTTGTACCACTCGTAGGGACTCAACCTGGTGGGGGGCAGGGGGGCATTTAATATTATGTTATAAAAAAAAAACAACATTCAGGAGTCAGCCTAAGTACAGCCTCATCACCAATTACGCATCAAGTCCAACTGAACTGTGGACAGATGGTAGCTAAGTGTGGAGATTCCACTATCTGTCACGTTCTGCCTGTGCAGTAATATTGCTGACAGCACACAGCAGATGGGTGGTAATGTACTGACCTTGCAGCCAGGAAGAGAACACAGCTGACAGCCAGGTAGGCGAGCAACATGAAGAGCCACACAGCTGGAGAGAACGGATCTAGAAACGAGAAGTAGCCCGGCTTCCTGCCCTGGAACACAGAGAGAGGGGGAGAGAGAGAGAGAGAGAGAGAGAGAGGGAGAGAGAGGGAGAGAGATAGAGGGAGAGAGAGGGAGAGAGATAGAGGGAGAGAGAGAGAGAGAAAGAGAGAGAGAGAGAGAGAGAGAGAAATAGTTTTTGAATTTTAAGGATACTTCCACACACTTCTCTTACAAGTGTGGTGAATGTGTTAATCAAAGGTAACCAAAAACGTAAGAATCACTATTTGCTATCTATTAAGTTAAACCGTTTCCACTTGCTTGTTAGTTTACCTTTCCGTTACCCTGCTACGAATATAAATTACAGTTATGGAAACATAATGTATAACGTCCCCATATATTCAAGGGTTTAAGCTTTGATCATTCCATAAAAACATCTCAGATGTACTCAACCACCCCGCAGAAAGGGCACGATATATCCAGATTAAATAAAGTACAGATAGAGGTTACCTTTACAAGAGAGAGAGAGAGAGAGAGAGAGAGAGAGAGAGAGAGAGAGAGAGAGAGAGAGAGAGAGAGAGAGATATTATATATATCACAAAACAAATCAA
>JAODTR010046899.1:0-18759 GCA_025399935.1 Amblyopsis rosae | reverse complement strand
CCCCCCCCCCCCCCCCCCCCCCCCCCCCCCCCCCCCCCCCCCCCCCCCCCCCCCCCCCCCCCCCCCTCGGAAGGAGCACCTTATGGCATTGAAGAGAAGTGTGTTTTGATTTTGTTCAAATATCAACTATCTCCAGAATCCATGACCACCTTTAATGGGACTACACTGACATTAAACAAGACCAAATAATTTTGCAGGTCCTATAGGATCACTTTTTTACTGCTATTAATAATGTATTGTGTCTTCCAAACACTTAAGCCTGAAAGTCATGAACTTATCGCCAGTTACACAAAGCTAGGCCTCAATAAAAGGTAACTATAATTATATAATAATAGTTTCATATTAATTCAAATGTATGATGAAAATCAATAGAGTATAATAGCTTTTAAAAGCAGCTGTCATAAGGACGTTTTACCGCATCTTAAATCAATGTCGTTGTTTTGCGTAGCCGATCATCAGATTTGGAAGTAATGCTGTAGCCATACTATAATAAGAAACGATAGAACATACTGTACTAGAACTACCTGACACTGACAGCATACCAGAAGTAGCAGCCTAGCTGTCAGCTGTGCTGGTAGCATGGGAAAATCTCAAAAATGCATTCTGTGTTATAAGTAGGACATAGAATGCCCTGCTAAAGAAAGTTATCCAGCGTTAGATATCAGCACCACGGTCAGTTCCTGTCGCGTGGACGATCAGCAGTCAAACTTCTGACTTGGCCCACGTTTTAGCAGACGGAGCCTGAGTAATTCTGTTTATCATTACAGCAGTGATGGAATCTTATAGAAAGTGCAATCTTGTTTTCGCCTTTTCATGTTTTTCCTTTCAACTTTAAATTCCTTTTTGTTTCCTTTCAACTTCACTGCGAATAGGTTTCAGCAGTATAGGCTGCAATTGCCATGAGACATGAATCTTTTAACAGTGTTGTCCTGTCATCCGTCTACAAGCTCCTCTATTGCCTTACCGATTATTGTCCCCTGGAGACTGTAAGCTGAACCAGTGGACTTACTTTAGACAAATAAAATATGCTTTCCACTCATTATATCTAATGATGTGATTATCGGTTCGTGCAATGCAAGTACCTTAACGTGCATTCTCGCTTGTGCACGCACACACACACACACACAGACGAAAAGAAAGTGAACGACAGCAACATAAATTATATAACCATTTATAAATCCACACACCAGACAGCAAACTAGAGGCATGCATCTTAACATTTTGTTGGGAAACTATCAGATAACAAAATTAGCAACATTAACATTTTACTCCTATCCAAAACACTTGAATGCGGATTTGAGGTTTTCTTCAGTTCACGTTCATTCATTATTCGCATTTAAAGCATTTTCTGTGTTTTTAACTAATTATTAACTTGGTCAGTAGCCCGTGACGCGTGGCGAATGGAATCTGTCTGGCTGCCAAAGAGCTTGAGCGCCCAGGTGGAGCAGAGAAAATGCGCAACTCCTCAGACGTGCTTGTATTGCACGATGCCCCACTTCTAGCTTAGTAAAGGTGATCAAGGGGCCGCGCTCATTGCTTATTTTCTTCAAGATCTTGAGTCGAGCAACACTGAGAGGCGAACCTAATGGGGATCTGCTCCGGACACTGCTGTGTCTGTTGAAACGCTGGATTAGCCGGAGTCTGGAAGCTATCCGGCATATTGATATGGTTTAGGTGACTGCATTCATCCCTGCAAAGTATTGCGCCAACATACAGTAGCATATATACCAAGGTAAAGCGCGCTCACCTATTTCTATGATTGGGTGAATACAGTTTTTTCGAATTATTTTGGTCTTTAGTCGTCAGTAGGCAACGCTTTGATGATCCTAAACCGGCGTGGAGGCGTTGGTCTTGGAATAACCGGCCGCCCCGTGACTAAGTTGCATCCCTGAAATCTTAACTCAAAGTAATATCCTTGATCCAAGTTAGTGATGTGGACTATTCTAGACCGTGGACGTTGGGGAATTTATTGTATTTCCCTTCTGGTGGCAATGGTATGCGGGGCGCAAAGGTGAGATCAAACGAATTTGCATTGTCCGATTTTATCCATGCAGTCCATTGCAATTTGCCAAATGTATTGCTGATACTGAACCAATATATTGTATTCCTTAGCGCCAACGAACCTAGCAACATGTCATATGTCAAAGCCACAGTTGACAAGCTGCTGAAGGGGTATGATATTCGTCTGAGACCTGATTTTGGAGGTAAACATATTGGGATTATGAATTGCCATAATGGATTTAACAGTACGATATGTCTAATAATAACACATCGGATTTAAACCTACATGAACACATTTCAGAGTTTATTTAATGTTTCAATCCCAAGGTGCCCCTGTGGACGTTGGCATGAGCATAGACATCGCCAGCATCGACATGGTATCAGAAGTCAATATGGTAAGTGACCTTAACTTAATAAAGGTGTGTCATTGTGACATACGGACGGTGCTGCATGATACGGTTAACCAGGTGTTTTGTAAAGGTTAGTCGTAATGATACCGCATGCTTTTTTATGACCAACAGATGCGGGGTGCTTTATGAATCCATCTCGCCCGTGGCCCCCTTGCGCGTACTCCTTACGGCACCAGGGCGAGATCCGCAATGTGTCAAAGCCGATACGTGCGCATTAACTACTTCCCCGCGGTGTCAAATCCAGTAGAGACTCAGAATTAACGAGAGGGAGAGAGACAGATAGATATAGAGGAGGAGGCGGGGGTGAGGAGCACGATTGTAGCTGCAAATGGATTTGCTTTACCGCTGCGTATTAACTATTCCGTGCACGGAGCAGCGTCAGGGGAGAGGTGTCAGAGAAGGCTGGAGTCTATAGAGTCTGTAGGCGCAGTGACAGAGGATGGAGAGAGGACAGCGGAACTCAACGGAATACCGAGCTGCTATTTCGGCCTTAGTGCAGTAATTACATAATGCTGTCCGTGACTCAAGGAGGAGACGAGACCATAAGAAACCAGCTAGTTTGCAATGTGGACGACTTATTGAGCCTGTCGCCAATGCAGCGTTTGTCAGAGTGCTATATCATGATTCATGTACTGTTTTATCTGGCCAAGGAACAACTGCATGTTCCGTTCTTGCGCACCCGCTCACAGCGTGTCTGCGTGCTTGGAAATGAGGGTCCATGTAATGGACAGTGCAGAGAAGATGACAAATTCAATCAGATAGAAAAAAAACATGTGTGTGTGTGTGTGTGTGTGAGAGAGAGAGAGAGAGAGAGAGAGAGAGAGAGAGAGAAAGCGAGAGAGAGACCGTACCATATGTTGTATTTAAAACAATGGCATTGTATTCATTTTTCATAGTGGAAATCCAAAATGACTTATTGCAGAGAGAGACATGCATTCAAGCTCATTAGGGCTGCATTTGTTGGAATGGTGTTATTGAATTATCCAACCAATACATGTGTGGGTGTGTGAATGTGTGTGTGTGTGTGTGTGTGTGTGACAGCGTGCACATCTTGTACTGTATGGGTTTCTCATACAGATTTCAGCTCTGTCAAGCTGTGTGTGAGGGTGCTGAGACCAGTATGAAAGTCAGCCATTCCATTTTGGCTTGGCAGCAAACAAGATTTCCCCCTTGCTGGACTTGGCAGGAGGACAATGGTGACATTATTCAGCATCAAACAAAACATTCCATAGAGAGTCAGCCATGCACTGTTCACTAAAACCACTCATAACCCTGATATATAGACAATATATATTTATATTATATATAGTTGTTATCAACTGTTTCAAAGTGTCAAGGCAAAATAAATACCTTACCAATTTCTGCTACTTTCACCTTGACAAAAACTCATAATTATTTTTCAACTTGAGTGACAAATGTTTAATATATAGAAAATTATGATTAATTGTGCCAATTTGCAGGAAAAAAATCTTAAAACATTTATACAAATATATTATTTAAAAATACATTTGGATCATTTGAATTTTTATTCCTAATCTGCAAAGTATTCATTGAATTATAAATGGGAAGTCCCCAAGCCTGTATTAGTACGCCCTTCTGCATTATTTACATGGATATAAATAATGCTATTTTCACATGAGATAATGAATTTGCTTGAGCAAATATAGACATATGTTTTAGAGCCAATGATGTGCTGTCATTGTGCTCTTTTGCATCAATGTTCTTTTGGACAGCAGTGGCTTCCGCTGTTGTGTCCTCCCATGGACTCCATTGTTCTTTAGTGTTTGACGTATCACAGACTCATTAACAGAGATGTTAGCATGTTCCAGATATTTCTGTAAGTCTTTAGCTGACACTCTAGGATTCTTATTAACATCATTGAGCATTATGCGCTATGCTTTTGCAGTCAACTTTGCAGGACAGTCACTCCTATGGAGAGTAGCAACAGTACTCAACTTTCTCCATTAATAGACAATTTGTCTAACTGTTGACTGGTGAACATCAAGGCTTTTACATATACTTTTGTAATTCTTTTAAGCTTCATGCAAGTCAACAATTCGATATCTTAGGTCTTCTGATAGCTCTTTTGATTGAGGCATGTATCAAATTAGACAATGCTTTGTGAAAATAGTAAGCTCAAACATTTTGTGTGCCGTTTGTATAGGGCAGGGCAGCTCTAACCAACTCCTCCAATCTTGTCTCATTGATTGGACTCAAGGTTTGCTGACACCTGACTCCAATTAGCTTTTGGAGAAGTTATTAGCCTAGGGGTGCACATATTGTTTCCACCCTGCACTGTGAATGCTTCCACTGTGTGTTCAATAGAAACATGAAAACATGTGTGGTATAATTTACAGACCATCAGATCACATTTTAATTGAGTTTAAGATGAAATCCAGGTAGTTCCAAAGGGTTCACATACTTTATCTTGCAATTTACGTATGTCTCAAAGGAATTCATCAGCCACATTTTCAGAGGAAAAAGTCTGAAATCAATTAGCAAAGATGAACACCTGAGAACATTCTACTGTATCTTCTTCTATATCTTTAAAATTTTTTGTCTTTTTCATTAGGTTGTTTCCATCACAGTTATCTTGGTTTGTCGCTACAGTAAGTATTTTAAGGGCCGGTTTCACAGACATGGATTAAGCATATTCCTAGACTAAAAATGTTTTTGAATGATATCATCGTTGAATTTTAGTTTAAATCTTGGACTAGGCTTAATCCATGTCTATGAAACCGTTCATAAAAAAAACACGACGTCCTATACTTTTCAGCCGTCACATTCATTTTCTGCTATTGTTATTAGCCAACTATACTTTATGCGTATGTGTTTAAACCTTTTACATAACTTGTGAAGAAACTAATGTTCCCCCAAAAGACCCTGCCAGAACATTGATTACCCTGACTTCATAGTGATAATGCCAGGCTCAGCAAATAAAAAGACAGAGCCTCATGTCCCACCAAATAAGAGTTTCATTGAGTGTTATCAGGCAGACTTTATATCCCATTTGAGTAGCCTGGCTTGATGCCAGCACATGCTTCTTTGTCTTGGCCAATCAAAACTAATCACAAGTTACTCTTTGTCTTTGTTGTTGAAATAGTAAAAATGTATTGTTTAAAGTTAGGAGCATTTGTATTTCAATTTCTACAACACATACTACATGTCATTTATTGCCCAATTTAACCAGTAGGCTAATTGGACAAATAACAAACAAATAAGAATATAATGCTGTGATTTTGTTGCATTCCCTGTAGACTTAGTACCTATACAAATCAAGCCCCATAGCAGATTAATCTGCCTTATTACCACTCCTCTTTATCACAAACAACCACTTAGTGGCTGTGACAGAAAGATTAAAGTAAGCTTTTCCCAGCATATACCACTATGAAATCAGATTCCCACAATGCCATGCAGTATGCTGACAGGTCAGTTTACAAGCAGCAAATCTGTCATATTCCATGTCCCTGTGGGTATTAGATTTGTTGTAATAGGGACCCAGGCTACTGATGTCCGGTCAAGTGTATTTCTAAAGCCCCTAATCGCAACTTCAGTCTCAAAGAACTTCACAAGCCTACATTTCACATATGAAATGATCCCCCTAACCTTAACCCACAATTGGACAAGACAAAAATAAGAGACACACAATTTGTCAGAAGTGTATTCCTATGTTACTTTGGTGACAAATAGGCCAACATTGTCCTTGACATTGACACAGGGCTAGGGGGACAGTGTCTGTATGCTTGTGAAGCCGTAGTGAACTTGGCATTTAGTGAGCAGATTATAAGGAGGTTACAGATCATTATCAGGCCTCTGCCTGCCTCATGCTGTGCTGTCAAAGGCACGCAGCTATGGGGCAGGGCAACATTGATGTGAGGTGAGCATGGGGGGTTGGTGGTGGGGTGCTGCTTCTAGGTAACCCTGTGGTCTGACTCCTGTTCCGCCTTTACACTTTGATTGGTTGTGGTAACATAAATGCTTGAGAGCGATGTGCTCACTAGAAACAGGCATGTCTGGGGAGATGTTGTGGTTAGTCTTGTGATTGTCAGTGGCTGGCACTGCGGCAGAGGCAGCTCTATCTATTCTGTTTTCCCAGCATGCTCTGCAGTTTTCATTCTGGACCAAATCAAGATTTTCTGCCCAATAACATAATAATCATAATCATATATAAATCTTAGACAAGTACAGTACATTCACAACAGTGTCCCTCTGTTTAATGCCATTGGCGCAACTCCAGAAAGTCCTTGACATCAGTAATAAAAACATTGCCCTTATTGCATTCACCCTTTAAAAGTCAGCTATTGCAAGCTAATTGCAAGCTAATACACTTTATGTCAAATTCACCAAATATCATCTCACATTTTGCTAATATTGACATTGTCTGTGTGCTGATACAATAATCCGGTAGTTTCTACACAGCCCTTACTCCGTAAATAGGAACATAAAGTGGCGAACACGGCTCACAACAACAAAGCCGTAGTACTATGTTTGCTTCACAATGCATTTCAATGTGTGAAGCAGCACTGTAGAGGGATTTTGTTTTGATTTGAGCTCGAAATTAGCAAGCATTCACGAGCATAACTGACTCTCCCTTTAAGTCAGCTGTATACACTTTTAAATTGAGTGCCACTATAAACAATAACTTGGGTAAAATTATAAATTAATAAAATATTTCTTTTATGAGCAATTCAGAAAGCTAATTATGCTAATGATTAAAATGTCAAAACATTGAATGATAATTGAGCTAATAGAGACAAATATACTGTATAATTATTCTTCCCACATTCAGATTCCAACTTTATGTCTTTTGATTTAACTGCCTTATAGCTTTTAAGGGTAGGACAATTTTGTACCCAAATCTTGCAGTACATGTGTAAAGCAGACATATATTTGTGTTTTGAGTTTGTCACACCTCAGAAAAAGGTAATATTAACCACCCAGCCAAATTTGAATGAATAAAAATGTATATAAAATTAAGTTTCAAAAGCATGAAAATATAACCAGCATTATCTGTTCTCAAGCGCTGGGGGTGTGTCAGCAGAAGGCAACAGTAAATTCAGTAGGCTAATAACTTGCATTGGAGCAGGATAAATACTGAGATGAACACTTTTATATCCTCGTGATGTTACGGGGAGGGGTAAGCGGCCATCTACGTATATAGTCCCCCGTTTCTGGCCCTCACAAAAAATCCTGAAGAGAGAAATTATTAAATACAGTTTAACGGTCTAATTCTACAATACAATACTACATAGTTAAGTGTTTTCACATTTTTAAAAGAATGGATTTCTAACATATATAAAGTATTTCCAAATAAATCTATATATTTGCTTTACACAATCTTTAAGACTTTGTTTGGCCTTAATTAAATAGCCATTTATGCTAAATTGGTGTCTGGCATAATCTTCTTCATGTTCACCAGAATGAATGAGTCTGTCTATCTTCTGTAAAGTCCCATCCAACACCATTGCCAATACAGCTGCCTTTGGATAATGATATTTCACGCGCTTATTGCTTTTCCTCAATGCAGCCTGCAGTCATAAGGCTTGAGCCTTGTATTGGTGGGTTTACGTAGTTTGTTTTAATACATTTTATAACATGCAAAAGTAGCCTTGTTATCATGGCAACCACTATAAATGTGCCGTGAGTTAGTGTCACTGTTTATTTCCTTGGAGATCTCTCTGCAGGTTTGCGGTTTTCCAAGGTTAGAATCTGTCTTATTGTGTATCTGTGTGTGAATCTTCTAACTGTGCGATCGCACTCATTCGTGCGCACACGTGCTGTAATTATAACTGCTTGGTAAATAAACCACAAATCTAGCATAATTATAGTCTTATCATGGACAAGCTTTTCTCTACTCGTTAAAAAAACCATGTTGCTGCCAAAACCAATCAACAACATTGGCAGACAGGCAATAAATAACTCATCAGATGTTAATGAAAATGCATACATCACACTCACGGCCATACAGTGTGCTTTACTTTACACTGATAAAACAGCTAATGAGATTATACAGCATGATAGTCAGAGGATGATAGTTATTTCTTTTAGTACTCATTTAATCCATTAACAACCACTACACTTCCACAGGAGACAAATTATATGGACACAGTCTTTTTTTTCCTCAACACCCAGAATTGATATGTTTTATGTGAGAAAATCAGCTGTTTTAGTCTGCCACTGAATAAGCTTGTAATATTTTATGTCTTAAATTGTGTGGCATAGCCTTGTAAAACCATCCTGATGGAACAAATTGTGGCCCTCACACGTTCAAGATGGGCTTATGAGGCCATACTTTCAATGGAGATCTGACTTTCTCTGGGAATATAGAACAATGATTTGAATATAGAAAATGGGAATGCCCCGCCTTAGAAGCATGAAGCCACCATTGAATATATCCACAGGAATATAACAACAGCTTGCAGCCTGCAAAAAATATGGTAGAATTTTACTGTAAATAATACGGCTTTTTACTGTTTGGTTTTTAATGTGAAGTCCTACCGTATTTTTTACGGTTAAATTATTTTCTACAATAGAGAGCTGCAGCTGCTCTGTTGAGTGCCTGGTAAAGCCTTGTCTGTGGCTGGTGGTCAGGGCTATTGATTTGTCGACGGAGAGCAATGTGTCCGGCACCTCCTTGGGATGAGTATTTATGTGAGGCTTTGGTGTGAGCTCTTCATCTCAGCAATGAGAAAATATCAAGATGTCACAGCAACTTCCTGTTATGACAAATTCATCTAGGCCAACAGAACGTATGGCTTCATGCTCAACACATGCTTCAGCAACTTGAATCTGCCCATGGGTGTTTGACAAAATAATAATACAATAAATGGTAAGAATATTATATAAACAGGTTTACTTATCTGGTCTTGTCAAATGTAAAAGCCATATATAGTTTTAACACACTCCTATGACATATTAGCTTATTCAATAGCTAAATATGGTACAACGTATATTAGACAACAACAATACATGTAGGTATAATAAGGGTGTCATATCGTTGCTGTAACCATATAATAATTCTATATTTGTTATAGAATGATTGTATATGTTCAATATAAGTCAATAAGCATTTAATATAAATGTCGAATTGTTACTGTACATTAATGATTAATATAACCACACATGGTCCTGTGTGATTAGTATATTACATAATCTTTTATACAGTATAATGCTAAATGTAATATAGTTACATGATAAGGACACTAGCTAATACTAGAATATACAGTATAGTGCTATATAACCTATAGTGGAAGTATAGGCCATATGTCATATTGGCTTATGATGTATTCTAAGCACCATCTGCCTTCACAATGGATAATATAAAATGGCATTTACCTCACACAGTGCAAAGCTATTTAGGTCTTAAAGACAAGATATAGGTTATACGTTTCAGCAGTTGCTAAATACACAGTGCGTGAGCATTGAGGATTCAGATTGTCTTTTTTAATAGATTGTTTTTAAAGCCCTAGCTTCTTTATCCTTCATTATGGAGGAATCGGGTCATGGACTCTCACCCTTTCATGACATGAGGCATTTCCTCAGCGTGTTGCATCATTAATTCCATTTTGTTTAGGGTGTGTGTACACACAGATTAAATTAAAAATTTGCCCCTGGAACACTAGGTCTAATTGCTCAATGGCTTTAAAGAAAGCACTCAGAGACATTTTAACGTGCCACATTCATTTCATTGGAGTGGTTCTTGTATTGACACATTCTATGGAATGCACAATGTTTCCATTCTAAAAGACACTCTGATGGGAAGCACGTAGGCCTCATCATCAAGCGCACCACGGTGTCTGCAAGGCCCATAGTCCAGCCTACGTACATCACCACACAGTCTGTCAGGCTGGCACTACACCTGTTCACAGAATAGATAAAAGGCATGTTTGCCTTGGAAAACACAGGAACCATGCTGCCTGTGATCTGAAGATGTGTACTTGTTTGAAAATGTGAATACGCCCCACTCACAAAGAAAGGATGGACTCACTGGTTGTTGGTTTTGTGTTAAAACAGGGTATATATTGTAAGCATTGAGGCATCACTAATTAATTAACATGCATGGCGTGTTATACTTCTTTAGGTACAGTATGATTGTGTCTGACTGGAGCTGATACTATTAAAGGTATAGTAAGTCATTCTGGAGAAAGCTTGTTGATATTTGAATGATCAAAACAAAAGCACCTCTCCCTTCAATCAGTGTCATATGGCGCTCCCTTATTATCTCCGCCCCACACATTTGAAACACATTGCGAAGATAGGATATTGTTGTTTGCTTTCTGCACCACTTTGTTTGCGTGCCTATTTATGGAGCCAGGGCTGTGTAGAAATAGATAAATCAATATATCAATAAGATAGCGGACCACAAGGAGATATTTAGTGAATTTCACAAAAGGTGTATTAGCTTACAATCGCTTACTATACCTTTAACTCTGCCTAGATGTTTTTGCTTTAGAAAGTTCAGGATTAACTACATGATCAAATGTAGGTAACAATAATTATCTGCAATACAATATAGTTTATTTGATCTCCTCCTAGTTTACTAAAAGAATTCCTGTTGTTTCTTTTCTCACATATTTTAATGAGGCGCTTCCTGACAGTGTCACTAATAAAGCAGTGTAAACCAGTTCCAATACAATGCATTTATTAACATGTTCAATTAAACTCTCCTTACACATTTCCTGAATATATAACCCAAGCTAAATGTAAATTTAGATTTTATTTTTATCTGTGCAATTTAATAGTTATAATTGAATAAGCAGTTACAATAAATACTTTACAGTATGTTAGAACACATTTGATATTATTGCACGTATTGACATATTATCTGATATGAAATATGAAAACAATATATATGCACAAACATTCTGTAGCTATCTCATCTGCAGTGAAATATGGTTGTTATTCTGTGCGTTGCTGGGCATGCTGGGGATTCATGTCTGGCAAAGAAACAGAATAGAGAGGAGGGAGAACTACGAGCATTGTGAGGTAAAATACTGTTTCATGTTGGTCGGTTTTTCTTACTTTTTCACTTCACTAGTGTTTTTTATTTTTTTGGGATTGACTATTAAAAAATGTGCAAAGTTAACGTTTGTTTTAAAATTCCCAACCCTTGCAAGATATTGTTTTAAGTGCCACTTCAGGCTCATGTCTGTTGGTTGAAAAATGCCAGTCAGCATTTTTATCTCCCACCTGAGAGTGGACATAGCAAGAGGCCCTTTTAACAGCTCTGAGTTGAAGTCGTAAGCATGTTCAGACTATTAGAGTTCTGAACTCAAGAGCCATTAGATGGAGCTCAGTAAATGGAGCTCCATCCAAATGCATGGCTAATGATAATTTCCTAGAAGAGATACAGTTGAAAGAGCAGAATTTGCATGGGTTAGGCTGAGCGGGGAGCAGGCTACAGTATATGATGAAACATGAGAGGCTATAGACAAGAAGCAACTCAGCTTTTAACGTTTAATGCTATCATGCCCAGCAATAGTGGGAATCGTCGTGCCATGACTTGGAGCTTTGTATCGCTTGACTTCTCTCACTTTCCTTTGTACCTTCATGTGGGATGTAAACAGAGGTTGGCATGGAAACAATTGGAGGGTGAAGGGAATGAGGTAGTTGGTCAGGAGCATATTAGAGAGGAACCAGACCAAATAAGCTTATTAGTGGCAGCCTAAAGTACATCTCCATCCAATGTTGTTTAGCTTTAGATGAATCTTGCTTGCACACACAATATTGTACTGACTATTTAAAAGGCATGTATCACTGCCAAGATTTATTCAAGGGTTATATGTGATATTCACAAACAATTAATATAAACTGCAATATAGAACATTGCCAATGCTATTATGTAATAGAGCTAATATAGGTTATTTAACATATTTAACATATGACTGAGTCTGAAGCCCATTAATGTAATTAAAAAAAATTCTCAATAGAAATGGGCAATGTTAAATGTAGTTTTTCCTGACTCAGTATTTCATCAAGATCAGAATGACCTTGCAATTATTTCCATAACACTAAGAACTACAGTAACAATGTAGTCTTATTGTGCAAATGCTCAAATAAATAGCAAGAATCCCTTTATTCCCCAATTGATTTACATTATTCTTTCCTGATAAGGAACGTTTGTTTTTCTGTTAAGATATATTTGTTCTTGACCCTTTGCATTGTATTGGTTTAGCATGGAGCTTTGATGGTCGCCTATATTGAAATCACTTAGGGACATCCATCTCGAGAGAACGTAATGCGGGTTACATTAAGTGCCCACTTAATGTACAGTAAGACAAAATGGACACTTGCTTTGGGACGAGTGTGTGAATGTGCCTGTGTAGTGAGTACACAAGCAAGTGACCTAAGCAAATAAAATGGCCATGCAATGCAAACTCGACTGCTGCAGAACTTTTAAACTAGGCTGAAGAAGGATTGCACTGCAGCTACGGTCCACCCCAAACCCATCCTGTGTTGCTTAGAGGCTGCAAAGATTTGATGGCAATGGATTTCTTTCTTCTTCTTTTTTTTTGCGGGGGTTTGGCGGAGGGGGGTGGTGGTGGTGTTAGAATTAGGTCAGACAGCAGCGGCACACTGCAGTACAACGCTACAGCATGGTGCTAACGTGCGTAGGTACACGCGTCTGTCGCTCTGTGCTGCTTGCTGGCTAAACCCAGTGTGCTGCGGTAAAAACATATCAGGCACAAACATAACGCCCGATGCACATTGTGGAGGGAGAGAAAATGACATAAACATTCCAAGGGCATCGCTGCCTGTCTGTGTCCACTGTTTCTGTCTGACCACACGTGGAATGCAGCGCCGTGAGGGTGCCGCAGCACTTTCCCCCTCTCTCTATATATATATATCTCCCTCTTCCTCTTGCTCTCTCTCCCTTCCTATCTCTCTCTCTCTCTCTCTCTCTCTCTCTATCCCCCTCCCTTCTGTCTCCACCTCGCCCTGCCTATATGCTGTTTGGCGTGCTTTAGCGCAGCAGCAGCTCGTACATAGCATTATGCAGCTCACGTTTAGGCCATCGCTTGTGCTGTAGAGGTGCAGGAGTGATGATGGTAGAGGGGAACAGCTGTTTCTAATAATAGGCACTACCAAAAACACTGATCACCCCCCCGACCACCACGGCACACACACACACATGCAGATATATGTAGCTGTGTGCCCTCACCCCTCCCTCCCTCCACTCCAAGTCTTATGAGCCAGCAGTTTCTCACTTGCAGCTCTGTCATGTCAGGTTTGGCCTTCAACAGTTCTGGTGGCTGGCTAAATGGCTAATCCTTTTGCCAATTAGTCAATGCTCTCCAGGAAAGACACTGGTATCCATCTTTTCACTTAGTGTAAGCAATTATTATAGGCTATTATTGCTTGTAATGTGTTTAATCAAATGTCACACAAGTATTCTTAAATGAGTGTGTTGTATGTCTCTGTGGGGGTTAAGCATTTTAACATGAACTGGGATTTATTTCAAAAGCTGTTTGTTTATTTCTTTCTTATTCTTTCTGTGTTTTGTTTTTTTCTCTTCTCAACATATTGCTCTTTTGACCCAGGCCATAGGGGGAAAAATTACTCAAAATGCTTCACACAGAATAGCATATTTTTTTAGAAAGTTTGTATCCCTCCAGCATGTTCTAAAATGCCTGCATAAGCACCTTTTGTAAACTGCAACGAATGCTGGAAAGCTAGCGGTGTGAGTCGAATTTTAACTGGAGCTTTGTGACTCAGATTAGTCTGATAGACGAGTAGCGAGCCGGCCCTGCCAGAGGTGTCGACGGAAGGTTCCAGCAGTGAAGTATTCTGAAGTGCAGATTGTCAAAACTCCCGCAAGGCTTTCTTTCTGAGGTGGCTGATATAAATTATCTCCATTTCTATTCTATTCAGTGTTGCTGTTTTTTTTTTGTATATTTGTCTTTAGAGTTCTGCTTTTAAGGACAGAGCTTCAGGTTTAAAGGACAGAATTATGAAGTGACGTCACTTCATTCACAGCGCAGTGTTGGATCAGGCAGGCAGGGAATAGAGAACAGCCCTGCTCTGAGGAACCTCATTTACTTATCGTTAATTGAACCAAGATACTAATAGTAATATCGCAGGAAATTGTGGATTTCCACAGGAAAGGCTTTTATAATGTATTGTGTTGCATCTGTGAGTAATCAGTCTGCTGGCAGTCCATCTTTTTCCCAAAGACATTCTGCATTCTTGAGGACCTTAAAAGCCCAGGCAAACACATCAGCAACTAATCAGCTTGAGTATTGATATTCAACACCTCTCTACCTCTCTTCCACTTCCATACACAGCAATTGGCATGGAAGAGTGGGTATCCGGGGACGTTATACATTGTTTTTATGGGCTAATGCATAAAAACATATACACTCTCATGTGCATTGATCAACACAATGAAGACAGTACATCCTGCATTACTTGTATGCATTAGATTCATTTTACAGTGACTTGAACATACCCCTGGTTTTGAAGGTGTAGGGCAATTAGATGATGTTTGATGTGAGGAAGTACCACATTAGATAGATATTTAAAATGAGTTTGACCCTTTCAGATCTGACCATACAGACCACACATTCTGGAACAATTTTTCAATTTAAGATAATTGAAGCTTTTCAAATAAAAATGGTCAATAAATGGAACTAGCATTATTATCGGTATAAAACATTTATTACAGCCTTTATTACAAGACACATACCTAAAAAATAATGCTGTACAGTGAGTTTACATAAGGACTCATTTGTTTTTTAGGGGTTGGTTAATTATTGTTTTTTGGTGTTAGAATAATTAATGGAAGCAAAATTAGAGGTGGCAATGTTTCACATGAATATAGTAAGGCAGCATAATAGTGGAATAATACTAAACCAGTTTTATAGCAGCGCCTTGCAGTGTTGGTGGTACCTTTATTGTATAGCGTGTATAGAGAAAATACAGTACACTCAATCTGGTGTGACACAGTGTGCGGACATTATACAATGCTGTTGTTGTGAGAGCGCTAGGCAGTAGCAGCAACTTGTCTCCCTGAGGCTGGGACACATCAACCGACACAAGGCAAGAACAGACTGATGACATAGAAAGCACAACAAGGGGATACTATTCAAGGATGGCATTGCCAAGATTACGGAAGGTTTTTACCTTTGCTCTTTTGCATTTGTGTGTCACACCAGCTGGTTGCACTATCACCCTGATAAGACAAATGTTAAGGCTATAAAGTTTAGGTGTAAGGGACACAGGAAACTTGGGGCCAGATTTACTAAAGGTTTGCGTGGGGAAGAACATCTGTATACTTGATAGCACTCACAAATAGCACGTGTGCTGATCTAACGTTGTGCACAGAGGATGATGTCTTTCAAAATGCGCAAAGATAGCACGGACTGTTCATTAGCTCCGTTTTCATTAATGAATATGCAATTTGGGGCATTTCAATGTTAACGTGAAAAATAATGGGAGGGGAACGTTCAAATACATAAATTTACTACATGCAATGTGATCTATCAAGCCTTAAAGCTATTTCAGGTGATTGCGACAGCATCTAAATTTAATACGTTTGAAAGGAAGGTGCAAACCGCCAAGTAGGCTCTGGTTGGGACTGAGATACATTGTTTTCCTTAGAATAATCTAGTACGGTACACCTGCTTGAAAAACTTTGAATATCTTCTTCCCAGAACACACAGTATACAATAGGCCAACTGTATAACATTGGGAATAAGTGTGTGTGGGTCTATATGTGTGTGTGTGTGTGTGTGTGTGTGTGTTGGTGGATGGGTGCGGTCTCACAGACCCCAAACACGAGGGTTAAGTCAAGCCATCTTTTCATTAATTCTGAGATCATTTTTGTTTTACTGCATTTTCTTTCTCATAGATACTCTCCCTTATGGTGTTTTACCTTCATGTCGTTGCTGTAGCTCACCAATATGTTTGTATCTTCCACCAACACCTCTAATTCCATCCTATTGAATGTGCATTTGTGCTTACCGTCAGACTGCTTTGCGTCCTGACTCTCCACAGCGAGAAACCATTAAAACACTCAAACTTCTCATTGAAATACTGCCGCCTCCATGGTGTTTGCACTGGTTGTCATTTACATATTAATTCTTAGTTGATCATCCTGTCATACGTACTAAATTTACCCGTGCAATATTATAGAATGCCCATGCAATTTAGCACTCTTTATTTGGGATGTTAGTAAATCTGGCCCTTGTTCAATGCAGGACTGTCAAATAGATGTATATAACAGCATTTCCTGAAGAGACCGACAGTTACATCAGTACACAGACAAGACAAATGGCTTATGCATTTAATTACACATATATCCATCCTCCTTCTCCTAGCAGTCACTTCATTATTATATCATAATCACCCATGACAGTGATTGCCGCTATTATCATTTAGCATTGTCATCACCACTATTAACATAAAGCTCATACTCCTTGCTTTGCTTGCTACAGTATACATGCCTCTTTATAATGCTAATGGTTATAAAAACACAAATTGTTATGTGCTATAATGTTAATGTCTGATTTATTCTACTATATTTGCCGATGTATAAAGGTCACACAAGCATGGTCAAACGTGCATTTTGTTTTACAATTTTGTCCGTACCTCATACACCGAGTGAGTTGCTTCCATAGTCAAATTGGTCCCATACTTCATACTTCACACCCTCTGGTTTGGACTGGGGAGTGTAATACCGCTATATTAACCAGAGACAAGGAAAGCATATATAGGCTTTGTTGTCAAATGCCAACGCTGCTTTAAGTTATGAGCCCTGCGACGTCTACAACAACACACGCAACGGGGACAAAGAAGCGGGGTTGGAGTGAAGGGCGATGCGGTCAATGTGACAAGTTGACAGGAGCCACTGTACGGGGCAGGTAGAGCTATGCCCACCCCCGCCCGCCTCTCTTCCCAGAGGAGAAGCGGCTGGAACAGGCGAGCTGCTGCTTAATAAGAGCTGACGTCACTCACACATAATCCACCTCAGCGGTGCTGCAGAGCCTTATCGCCATGGCTGGGCTCGGGCTGAGTTATTTTGGAAACGGAAGGCACGCTGCCTGGGGGGGGGGGGACTGCAATGCAAGCCGCTTCGACAGCCCAAGCTATGAATCATGGGATACATTTCCCTGGCATCTCGTTGTCATCTTCCTCTCGTTTTAATTTTACATTCCTGCCCATTCTACTTCCTCTTGTCATTTATGTCTCTACCCCATGATCCCTCATACAGTGACAGACACCTACATAAATACAAAATGCAGTATATGCACACGACACTCACGAACAGTCTGCAGTATACTGTTACTGGCGAACGCACACACGCACACAGTATGTGCATGTTCAAAAGGACACTCACAATAAGGTTACGGCAGTTTAAAATTCTACCCATGAGTCATACAAACATGTTGATGTTGGTGTTGTGCGCGACTAACCTCCCCGCCTGTTCTTTGCCTGTGTCCCCTTCTCCTTTGCCTCAGGACTACACTATCACCATGTACTTCCAACAGTCTTGGAGGGACAAGCGTCTGTCCTACACTGGCATACCTCTCAATCTGACCCTGGACAACCGGGTGGCAGACCAACTATGGGTGCCAGACACGTACTTTATAAATGACAAGAAGTCCTTTGTTCATGGGGTGACGGTGAAGAACCGCATGATCCGGTTGCACCCCGATGGGACGGTGTTGTACGGACTCAGGTGAGAGGTGTTTCGCTGGGCTTTAAGCTGGTTCATAGCAAATGGAAAAGTAAACTGACATTTTAAAAGAGCAGAAGTTAGTGAGAAGGGTTATTCGTAGCCTGATTTTGTTCAGCTTTATATATCATTCTGGGTACTCTCACGGGAAAAGTGTTTGTCAGCCAGGTTGTGCCAATAGGTGTCAATCAAATAGTTGGACCGCCTTCAACCAATTAGGACAATATATGTTTGACAGGTGCTGGCTGGACACTGATAAGGCAAGTAGTTCTCTACCAGGCTGACACGAATTTAAATTGTTGAGTTCCCAGACTGATGCAGGCGGAGCTTTTAATAGCCTGGTTTTAACCATGGGTTATTCAACCTTAGAGTGGGAAAATGTTGCTAACATTCCTAAGTCACCAACATGTGCATGACACAAATGACCAAATGCCTGTCGAAAGGTGAAATAAGACTACACTATTTGCACAATAGGGACTCATTACAGTAAATGCCTAGTTCGAATCCCTAGCTGGCTTGCCCAAAAAGTGTCAGGAGGGGTTTGCTTGGGGCATCAGTGTCCAAGGAGAACTGGAAAACAGTTCTGCATGCGGGTGAGCTTGTGTGTGTGTGTGTGTGTGTGTGTGTGTGTGTGTGTGTGTGTGTGTGTGTGTGTGTGTGTGTGTGTGTGTG
>JAODTR010046878.1:0-12655 GCA_025399935.1 Amblyopsis rosae | reverse complement strand
ATGAGACACCAGGAGACAATATGAGACCCCAGGGGGTAATATGAGACAATATGAGACCCCAGGAGACAATATGAGACACCAGGAGACAATATGAGACCCCAGGGGACAACAGGAGACAATATGAGACCCCAGGAGACAATATGAGACCCCAGGAGACAATATGAGACCATATGAGACCCCAGGAGACAATATGAGACCCCAGGGGACAACAGGAGACAATATGAGACCCCAGGGGGCAATATGAGACAATATGAGACCCCATGAGACAATATGAGACCCCAGGGGGTAATATGAGACAATATGAGACCCCAGGAGACAATATGACACACCATTACATTAAACAAATTACACGAATACCAGCAGGCATCCTAGCGTCCAATGTACATTAAGAAAGCTGATCTTCACTAACATAACTTTACTCTACATGGAATATTACATTTAAAACACACCCTGTGTCAGAAGCACAAAGTCACATGATTTTATTTATGTATAATACAAGAAATAGTGTGCTAGGCAGTTTTGGCTCCCACACTTTTTCTGACCTTGACAAATAACCGATAATACAAAAGACTAAAACTAACACTAAAACTAATCAAAATTAACATAAAACTGCATTTTCAAAAAATAGAAACTAAACTAGCAAACCTGCTTTAAAACTAATTAAAACTAAACTGAATTTAAATAAACAAAATTAAAATAAAAACTAAGGAAAAATGCAAAACTATAACCTTGCTCCACACACACACAGTTCAGCGGTGGAGAGCTGAGAAAAACTACACACGTTACTGGAAGTGCAATAAAAGCCTCGCCAGTAAAAAGCAAACAAGAGTAATCCGCACAAAATACGCAAATGATGAAAATTATTGCAGTCAAGAGTGTGATTTTCATAACAATATAAAAGATAAAGAATAATATAAGACGGTAGATGTTTTTCAATTAGCATACGATATATATCATTATAGCGCACAGCCCTACTCTATACAGTAATAACAGTATTATTACCGGTAATAACTATTATTACCAGTAATAACAGTATTATTACGGTAATAACAGTATTATTACCAGTAATAACAGTATTATTACTTTTAATAACAGTATAATTACCAGTAATAACAGTGTTATTACAGTTAATAACAGTATAATTACCAGTAATAAGTGTTATTACTGTTAATAACAGTATAATTACCAGTAATAACAGTATTATTACTTTTAATAACAGTATAATTACCAGTAATAAGTGTTATTACTGTTAATAACAGTATAATTACCAGTAATAACAGTATTATTACTTTTAATAACAGTATTATTACCAGTAATAACAGTGTTATTACTGTTAATAACAGTATAATTACTAGTAATAACAGTATTATTACGGTAATAACAGTAGTATTACCAGTAATAACAGTATTATTACCAGTAATAACAGTATTATTACTTTTAATAACAGTATAATTACCAGTAATAACAGTATTATTACCGTTAATAACAGTATTATTACTTTTAATAACAGTATTATTACCAGTAATAACAGTATTATTACTGTTAATAACAGTATTATTACCAGTAATAGTATTATTACGGTAATAACAGTATTATTACCAGTAATAACAGTATTATTACTGGTAATTAGAGACTAACCAGGGCCAGCTGGCGTCCCATGTTGCCCATGGTGATGACTCCTGCGAAGAAGATGCACGGCAGCCAGGAGCGGATATACAGGAAGTCTGGGGACGTGTACCTGCGGCACACAGCATCAGTTACCATGACAACACTGTGCATTTGCAGGCCTGATCTGGAATCGGATGCTACTAGGTACTAGTTACACACACAGTTGGTGTATGTATGTATGTATGTATGTATGTATGTATGTATGTATGTATGTATGTATGTATATAGCTAGCAGGTAAACTATGATGTGTTACGGTTAGGCCTGTCACGATAACTAGCATGCGATATATGATAACCTCCATCTGACCGCGATAATACTGTATTTACACGTGTGTTGCTGACATAAGACATAAGTTAAGTGCTGCGCTGCTCCTGTGCTTGTTTCTTTCTCTCTCTCTCTCACACAGAGCAGACAGCGACAGCTGATAGGTGTTCCTCAAGGCCAATGGGTAGGCTATATTGTATTGTTTAGGTAAAGGTGTTTTTACTGACAACTCCATAATTGCATAAAACTACATTTAGAAGAATAAATGCAAAAATACAGCATTTGTTTAATTCGCTTCGTTTGTAGGCTACATACTTTGCCAAGCAATGAAACAGGTGTAACCAATCACAACAAATAATGTCACATGACAGTAGCGAACAGAAGTGCATTTAGAATTGGCAAACATTTTTCAGTTTGCTTGAGTTCGCAGTAAACTGATTTAGGAGGTAGTTCTCAACAAACACATTCATGCTGGATGAAGGATGACAGTTTCAATATGTTTGGAATGTTTACACAAAAAGTTCAACATTCATGGTCAAAGCAAACATGTTCACCACGAAAATTCGCCAATTCTGAACTCATCTCTATCATTTTACTGCTGGTTAAAATCTCTACCGGTCTACAGAAAATAAGGAATATGTCGCTGCAATCCTGAAATTACTATAGTAAATTGGCATTTTGCTGTTTCTTAATGATAACAAAATTGAGTTTGCTTTATACGGCACACTGCTTACCCACATAGCCTACGAACTCCAAAACATATGAACTGCGTCATTTTCATCCTAAAATACTGGATTAAGTTACTGCTCGGTCTGGACAAAATCATGGTCGCTGGTGTCGGGCACATCAATACGTACTTCACAACCAACCTTTACCACGACAGTGTGTTGGATGCTTGTTTTGAACATAAAATGTTTCCCGTGTTTCAGTTAAACTTCTCCCTGCCTCCCTGGTTGACTCCCTGGATTAGGCCTATATATAGTCATTCCACCCTTGTCTTTTCTTGTCTGTCCTTAAAATGACAATAATATTGTTTATCGCAATTATTTCTTGGACAATTAATCGGCCAACAAAGAAGAGTGTCGTGACAGGCCTAGTTACGGTGACAGCTTCAACTCACTGGAAGACTCCGTTGTAGACCAGGAGCTGGGTGGCTAGCGTAGCCAGCAGGGCGATGCAGACGCCCAGGCCAAAGCCGGTGCGAGAGCGGTCAAACGTCCACCACAGGCCGATGGAGAGGGCCGCCAGAGTCAGAGACAGCTGAACGTTGTTGGCAAAGTCCACCTTCTGAGGAGGGAAGGGCTAAGGAGCATGACTCAAACACTGCTGGCTGAAGGCAAACAACATCACAGCAAGCCAATCAGGGGTCAGATGGTTGTCATAGTGATGGCTGCTAAGGATACAGCACTTGCGTGATTGATGCCCACAAACACAGCGACACAACGCATCACACTTGACCACTCCCGCTTAAACCTGTGGGGCTCACCCAGGTGCTGGTCGATACAGGGGTACAACAGGCCAATCACAGCTGAGGAGAGACACAACAGGCCAATCACAGCTGAGTAGAGACAGGTGTCTGTGTGTGTGTGTGCATATGTGCATGTACCTGCAGCACTGCCACAGCAGGGGGCGACCCACCAGGCTGAGCACAGCAGGGAGCTGAGCACGTCAGGAGGGAACAAGGTGACGTTCCTCTGGACCTGCAGCAGGTTGAGGACCAGAGCCAAGGCCACGCCCACCAGGAACAGCAGGGCCCCACGCATGCAGATGTTGGTGGTCCTGCGCGCGCACACACACACACACGGCATCTGTTTAATGTCGTCACCTAAATATGATCAAAACCCAAAGAGCTGCTTGAACTCTACGAAGCATCACAGACAGGGATGCATTTGAAGTACCAATCCCCGGGTCATCTACCTGCTGGTGATGGAGGAGATGTACGGCCCGCCCAGGCGCGACTGGCCCGCAGGGAAGCCGTCAGCCATGGCTGCTAACGTCACAGACGTCCGTAGCATCCAGCGCGTCAGCCGTGCTGCAGGGTTATTCATTACTTATAGTTATTAACTGCACTGGAACAGCACGCCAGTGTACTTTAGTGTGTCTACATGTGGTCTGTTCTGTTGAATAGCTCACTGTAGCTTTGGAGGCACAGCAACTTATAACTCTCGTTTACATGTGAACAGTTTGTTAAAAAGGTGGCACAAGCATTTTTAGTTTATCACGGGCTAAACATCCTCTAGTGTGAGGCTACCTTAACACGGAGGACTTGCTTGCATCGACGTGACTTAATCATCGATGTTATGCTTTATGGTGAGGTTTGCGTAACTTGTGGCTGAGCTATGCTAACTATCTTATGCTAACCTCAGTCAACAAGATTTTTTTTACCATCACGCTTAACCCGTAAGCACAGAGTGGTGAATATATATATTATATATATATTAGGAGATTAAAAAAAAGACATCTTAGTGTTATCAGGTCGTCTCAAAGTTACCACTAGCTTAGCTTATGTTAGCACTTGCTAGCGGAAAGTTGTGGTCTTAGCCTGGTTATTTACTCTTGCAGTGAACCTTCTTACCTCACGCCGAAAGAAACGTTCCTCACATAAACTACATCTCATTGGATGGTTAAATGCGTCTAATGGAACAGATCAAGTTCATAATAAGTCTCAGAATAGAATGCTACGACCACGTCCAGTGGAAACAGGCTGAGCCAGAACCACAAGGAGAGCCAATCAGCTTGCAGAGACGTGCCCGCCGCTGCAACGTCACATAAAAAGTCGCCAAATTAAATGGTCAGAATTTCATTCATTTAAGAAAAAAGACCAGAAAAATCCTCCAGATGAAAACTCAACCAGAACAGAACTAACCTAACGATATATTCTATAGTCTTATTTTTTATATTTATGTATCCGCATTATGAAACGGTATATCAATAATAACGATTTATAAATGCAGATATTTAGAGTAGATGCATGAACAATACATCAAAATGAAAAACGAATTGCTTCATATCAATATTGTGGACGGGTTTTTCACACACACACACACACACACACACACACACACGCACACACGCACGCACGCACGCACGCACGCACACACACACACACACACACACACACACACGATAGGCAGGCAGATATTCACCAGGGGCTTAATATTCACCACTGAAATTATGATTTGTCTTCTATTTAAAATGTCACATTTCTAAAGACTGAAAGACAGTAAATGATGTGTATGAAGGTCTATGTGTAACTGTGGTTTACATTTAGCTACTGTATGTATGTACATATAAACATTTTCCAATCTGTTTAGAACTCAACACAAATCATACTAGAGATTAATTATAACCCTAGGACATGTCATTAGGATAATACTAAAACTATACATTTTAATTTGAGATCCTTTTATTTCAGTCAGGCGTCTGTCATGGCCTAACACGCTGCACATCCCATAATCCCACAGGAGACGTCCTTAACCCTGATAATTAGAGCGATAAAGGCGGTAGGAAGTGGATGAGGGTATGGGGGCTTTCAATTAGGTGTCAGGGGCTGCTGGGGCCTGTGACACCAGCCAGGATCACGCCTCCCATCCATCAGCCGCTATAAGGGCCTTTCATTACGCTGCTGAGGGCCTCTGCTGCGGGAGACTAACTGATGGCAAGGAGGACCTCGTAAATGTCAGCCCCAGCGGAGCGGAGCAGGTCCCAGCTCCCGGTAATAGGCCCCCTGACCTCCCTGTTGTATACCATTGACCTCTGACCCACGGCAGCAGCAGCAGCCAGGAGGATATGATAAAGTAATGAAACATTTACATGTTTACAGATACAAATGTGATCATTCAGGCATGTTATTAGAGTGCATTTTAAAATATCGATTTTTGTATTATCATACATATATAATTCTGGGGAGAAATGTGTAAACACTTCTTATTATATCTATATGGTATTTTTTATACATTTAATTGTAGAACAACTCGCCATCTCACCATCCCCCTAGCTAAAGATCAGGATACTCCCCAGAAGGAAATATGTTTCATGCACACACACGTGGAAGAGCAGCGAGTGTCATTACGGTTCGTCCTGTTTCAACATGCTGACATTCTGAACAATGCAACGACGAGTCAACAAACATGCTCTGCAGGTGTCATCTTAATGAACCCGACGCCTGATTTGACACTTTTACATAATTATACGCCCAGAAAAGTAGTTCGCTTCTGTCTCTCTTTAACGGTAAGAGAAAACACACTCTGTCCTTCTTTGTGTGAGAATGAGCGTGAATGTGGAGACGAAATGCAAATGAACGCTATCTGGCTGCTGCCTGTGTGCGCACACGCTATAATGAGAAAGGCCTGCACAACAATGATTACAGATGGCCGCTGTGTCCAGATTCTCATGCTAATGAGCGCTGGTGTCCAGTGGAATATATCTGTATCTGCAAGGCTCCAGAAAACATGATGGACTATCCCAGTCACAACGTAATTTTTGATCCTGTATATTCGTATATTTTACCCGTGAGGAATACGAACTGTAGACGTTGCCAGGCTGAACCTCGAGTGCCACCTAGTGGCAGAAGCAGGACATTTCATTTGTCAAGCAATTATCTGCAACGTAGCACAGCATAGTGAACTGGATCTTATTCTAGTGTTCATGTTCATGTAGTTACCATTAAGTGTGTTCAGACAATTCATCTGTTGTAAATACAGTTAATAACACAAGTTATCAATACACACCAAATCAACCAAACGAATCCTTCATTTAGATCTTTGCCAGAAGGTTCTTTATTTTCATTCTGCTGAGTGAAACAAGATGGAGAGGAGTGATTCTCAGCTCAACTCTCAATGTAGGTTAATGGCGTGGAGGACAGACTCAGCGCTGGGCTGCTATTGGCTAGCTGAAGAGGCAGCGCTGGGCTCCTATTGGCTAGCTGGCTCTCTGCAGAACAAGCTGTCAGTGTTGATCAGTGGTGAGACCCTGCTATGGAGACCACAGATGATAAATCATTTGTACATAATTAGTGCTCAGCAAGGTTACAACTGACACGGATTTTCATCTTAATTAGCAGGGAAATTTGTTCCATTAATTTAATTTGGTGTGCATGAGCAGGTTAGCACCCAACTAAGTTAAGCTTCCAGCTGTCACGATGAGAACGAGATCCTCTTTAACACCTGCTCTACAGTACAGTTCAAATACTCTATATGGTGTTCATGTTTACACATCCATTTTATTTAGTCAAATATGTTCTCCTTATTTAACTTGTGATCAGTGTCCTGTTGTGAATTATATATTAGGTGTCTTTCCACACAATCATTCGACCGGGTAAACTACTCCTTCATCCTAGAACAAATATTTTAGCAATCTTATGGGTGGCATTATGGATGGCAATATGCTCCCTTACACAGCTCTGCTCCATAAATAGCTGCAGCGATGACATAAAGCTGCCCTGCTTCACAGGTCTGCAGTGCTACACCCCAGCGGACGCCTCTGTACACTGGTGAAAGGTGTATGAAGCTGTTGTAATTGCCTGAACGAGATCGTTCACTAGTGTGTGTGAGTGATTTACAACTAGAAGTGTTCTAATGGAATTCTCTGTTGCCTCTCAGCTGACAGGCATTACCTGCACTGATGCATTGTGGAGTCTCTCTAATAGAGTGTCCATCATGTGGAAGACAAGACAGCTCTGTGAAGGTCCACATAATGTGGTGGAAAATCAACAGAGAGAGCAACCACACTGGTTCTTCACCTGGCCTGACAGACGCCTCAGGAACATGAGAATAATGTAGTTATTACTATACAATAATAGCTCTTCATTAGAGACCCTGAGCGGAAGTATGAATATGAGGCAAGCAAGACAGAAGTGACTTATCAACGCTTTATTATATTTATAGCAACAGTTCAATAGTAGTTTTATTTGTATTGATCATTGTTTTGGAAGAATTTCTTTGAAACTGATCTCCTTTATTCCTATGAGGCCATTACGCCATTACACTATTAAATGCTACGAACCACTGAGTACTTACATAACTAATATGACTAACTCTGTACACTGCATGTCATACTGTGTATTTGATATTTGTGTGTGGATTGGGAGGATATCCTGTGCTGTCTCTCCTGTTGCCAAAATCATTTCCCCTTGAGGATAATAAAGATGGATTTATTGATTGATTGATTGATTAATAGATAGGATACATAAATGAAACAGGTAGTTAAAAATCAATATAAATATGTCTATAGCAGAGTTAAAACTTACTTGTATCTCTTATTACTAACAGCAACACTTGGTTGAACTCATCTTGGCATTTAACTCATTTGTAGTAACCCGTCATATTCATGGTCCTTCTTTACAAACAGTATTTAAAGACCATTTATCCTGGAATGTCACTAAATCATAAGTGGTCAGAAACACCCCAAGGAACGAATAGGCTTAAACAATTATATCTAAGTCCAAAGATAATTTATTCAAAATATTGAAGAATCAAAACTGGGAAAACAAACCAACCCAACAGAAAGCGTAGCTTTCTATTATGTGTTATCTCCCCAGGACTCACACCATTCATGTCCACATCTTAGGTCTCCCACCCCCTCACCTCAGCTCTTGGCCCCGCCCCTCATTAGCTCCTCTCTGTTGATTGGCTGGATAATGGCTCCCAGGCGGGTCAGGACCTTGGGCTTGGTGATCTTCCTCAGAGTGCTCTGGGTGTTCCAGGCTGCCCCCAGCGGAGCCCGGATGGTTCCTTCAAACTGGGAGGGCTTCTCGAAGGGGAAGGGCAGCGAGGACACCTGGTGGAGGCAAACAGAACTGTTCCTCTTCTCCGAGATGACGACCGCGGGGAGCTGGCCGTCCCTGCGTGGGAGGGGGGGCCGGGCCTGCTGCCTGAAGCGGCGCTGTTTGTGTCGGGGGGCCTTGAGGCCCTGCCCCCCCCACGCCCCCCAGCCGGGCAGCACCAGGTCAACAGCGGGGCGCTCCCCCGCCGCTTCCTGCCTGCGCTTGTCCTGCAGGAAGTCAGCCACCATGTCGTCGCAGGCAAACGCCTCCCTGATGATGTCACGCTGCTCCTGCCCATCATCGCCGTCGCCCCGGGTGACGGGGGCCAGCGGCACGGCCAGGACGCGCCCCTCCTTGGTGAGGACGTCTGCCAGGTCCACCGCCCCGCTCCTCTTCTTCCTGGCACGGGGGGGCTCCGGGGGGCGGGGCTCCACCTCCTCCAGGGCTCTGGGGCTCTCTAGCTCTTCCTGCTGGCCCGCTGAGGCCTCTGCTGGGGCCCCAAGGCCCCCTGACACCTGCTGGAACAGGCTGGTGAACTCTGCCAGCTCCTCCTCCTCCTCCTCCTCCTCCTGCCTGCCTCCTGCTCCTGGAACAGCTGCTCCTGCGTCGCTCTGTGGCTCCTCATGATTTCCAGATGCTTCTTCAGTCTCCCACAACTTCCTCTTGGCCTCAAACTGTCTTAGAAGGACTTCCTCCTCCGTCTCCTCCACTTCCTGCTCCTCGCTCTCTTCTCCTCCTGCGGGGCAGGCAGGAGCGGCGGGGGTGCTCTGGGCCTCCAGGGGGTCAGCTGCTGGAGCATTCTCTTCAGAGAGCTTCCCTCTCATCCAGGGGTTGCTGGGCTCCATGACCTCCTCTGCCTCGTTCACACAGTCTGGCAGTAGACCCTCCTCCTCCTGCTCCTCCTCCAGGGAGGTCACCATCTTCTGCGTCAGGTCCCTGTTGACCTCCAGCTGGCCGTGCAGCGCCCGCCTGGCGCCCAGGTCGTACTTGGCCATGATGGCTTTGGAACGCGCCCACTTGCCCTTGCTCTGGTGCTTGAGCGACATGCGCTCCTGCATGCGAGACACCTCCACCCGGTCCAGGTCCTGCAGCGCGGCCGCAGGGTCCGTCTCCACCTTCTCCTCAAACTGCCGGAGGAGCTCTCTGCGCTTGGAGCGGTTCTGCAGCTTGTGGTACTTCTTGCTCTTGATCCTGCGCTGGCGGTGAGCTTTGGCCTCGTAGTACGACTGCAGCGCCCGCGCCTTCTGCAGCTCTGCTCGGCGGACGCGTGCCTCGTCCAGGCTCATGGCCTTCAGGGACGCCTCATCCACGGGCGTGAGCGCCACCTTGTGGACCGGCTGCTTGTTGGCGGACAGCAGCTGGAAGATCTCCTGCTCCAGGGGCGTCTGGCTCTTCCAGCCCAACGCCAGCTGCTGCAGGGGCTTCGGGCCTGAGGGCTCCTGGTTCAGCGGGAACACCAGCTGCTCCGCACGCTGGTTCTGCCGCACTACGCCCTGCCAGCGCGACACCTCCGCCGAGTTCTTATGGAAGGCTAGGTCCCTCTGAATACGCTCCGTCTCCTGCCGGCTGAGGGGGCAAGCCAAAGGCTTGGAGCTGCTCTGGAAGTGCTTCAGCTGCTTCTTGGACTTTCTGGACACGGCGGGGGTCTGGTCCATGGTCCCAATCAGGTCCGCCATGCTGATCTTATCCCCCTCACCTTCAGCGTGCACGGAGAACTCTGACAAAAGGAGCGCCGCCTCAGATCTTTCATGAAGCTTCTTCTTGTTTCCTCCGATGGAGCTAATGGCTTCAAGAAGCTTCTGGTGTCTTCTCTCGTCGTCGCTGCTCTGATATCCATCATTAGACACGTTTTCATCGTCCTCCAGTAACTCATCTTCATCACAATCCACAGCCACGGATATGTCTACCTTCTCCGGAGTCTTCTTGCGCTTCTTATTCCCTGATTTCTTCTCTTTCTTCTTACCAGGCATCACCATGGCGCCCACAGATTTGACAATTACAAATATTGACGACTGTATGTGGTATTTACCTCTGGCTCAGACTTACACACGCGTGGTGACGTTACTCGATCCGTTGTCATAAAACGTTAGCAGAAAATCACCACCACTGTCGCAAACTGTCTTCTTCTTCTGGTTCTGGTTTTTGTCTATGGTATTAGGTCGCCCTCGTGTGGAAACAGATGGAACAACAATGTAAAGTTTCCTTATTATTTTTGGGATATTTCGGTCAAATAAAATGTATGTATTCATAAAATATAAATAGATATATTTTATGATTTTTACCGACAACGTTATTATAAATATGAATACCAAGAGTTGTTAATAGTATTTGCAATTTAAGGTGTGTAGCGCAAACTCGAAAGTTCAAAAAGTTCTTGAACTACTTTCAAAGACGTTTGCTCCGTTTGTGTGCCTGGTAATGTACATTATTAATTGTAAACATTGAATGTCGTTAATATTTGTATTTTATGAAGACATTTTAATAAAGTTGATTAAAAAATTTTTTTTTAATTCTTGGTGTATTTGTTAGTAGAAGTCATCATCGCTATTTAATATCATTACAAAATGTCGGTTTTATTACATGTTTCCACCTTAATTGTATGCCATCCCATTCTGATATGAAATGCCAGATATTCTGAAATACAATTTGTTGACAGCCCTTACTTCGGGACAGTGCGCTATGCACCAATAGAAGTGGTTCTAGAGCCACGCCGGTTCTACTGTCGTCTTGATCATCTGTACTGCTCAAACACAAAAATCTAAAGCAGTAAACACAAACGATGGCTTTGTTGTTGTCAGCCATGTGAGCGTTGTTCAACCCACAGCCCATTTGGACAGCCCATCTCCTCCCCGTTTTGTAACCTGCCGTTCAGTCCACTGCCGTTCGCATTCATTGAACTTGTAGCAAACGTTCCACGATCCTGAACGCAGCTTTAGTTTGCAATCTTGTTCGGTCATGTGACAGTCATTCTTCAATATGGCGACCGGATCTATGTTCCAGAGAGTCCGAACTGGATCTAAAATATCAGCTCAGTATGACCAGGATGGAAATATTATCCAGGTAACATTTAAGGAGACAGTGGTTATGACATTTACGTGTCTGTGGTATTCATATAACACCGTTATTGACCTGCTGTCACCGACAGACTGGCGTTAGAGTACTTCAGTACGATACGGTCTCTTTTCATTGTGTTTGTCTTGTGGACCAGTAACCTGTTGTGTATACAGACATGTATTTTAGTGTGTCTCGTTTAAATATTACATGGTTCGGGGTGGGGTGGACCTGGAAAAAAGTCTTGTCTGTTCCAGGTGGAGAGCAGAGAAGATGAGGAGCAGCAAGTGAAGCTGCTGGAGATCTTGGAGCTACTGCTTGCTGCAGGATACTTCAGAGCGAGGATTAAAGGCCTGTCTCCTTTTGACAAGGTGCGGTCCTGTCTCAAAGCTGAGGAGGACGGAGTCTAGGCTCTGTGTGTGAGCCTCTGCATGCTCCTTAACCTCAATGCAAATACGTGGAATGATCCCATACTGTAACAACAAAGTCACTTAGGTGAAGAAGTTAGCTTTTGTTCTGAGCGTCTAATTGAATTCTGTGCTTTTGCCGTTAAAGGCATAGTCAAATCAGGTTTCTTTATATAGAGTTTAGTCACATTGCAGTTTCTAAAGGCTGCAGGCTCCCACATAGACGTGGTTGGCATAGCATGCTGCCATGCCAACCACGCAGTCACCAGGCAGTTCAATAAAAGCATCCAATTATCCATAACATATTATGGACTGCCCCCTACTGGTAGTCCAACACCCAGACCACCAGACTATACTGCCCCTACTGGTAGTCCAACATCCAGACCACTAGACTATACTGCCCCCTACTGGTGGTCCAACACCTAGACCACTAGACTATACTGCCCCCTACTGGTGGTCCAACACCCAGACCACTAGACTATACTGCCCCCTACTGGTGGT